>MVJL01003621.1:0-74546 GCA_002156465.1 Macrocentrus cingulum
TTTTTTTTTATCTTTCTAGGAAAATTATAATGTTATACAAAAATGCATTTTCGGTGTCTGACATTTTTTGTAAAAAATTGTACGACTAATTATTCAATTTTTATAACATTTTTCTTTATCTTAATTATTTCCGAGTACCAAAAAAAAAAAAAAAAAAAATTTTTTTTAAATTGCGAAGAATCCTAGATAAACACCGCTTATTAAAATTTTTTTTTTTTTTAATCTCATCATGATGGATAAATATTTGCGTCGATTTTTCACAATAAATTTAATTAGCCTGGATGAAAAGTAATTTCAAAGTTTTTTTAATTGCTAAAAAATTTTAATTATACGTATTGTATTTTTTTTTTTCCACCGTACACCCGGTATATGAGTATCTCGTATTTTTTTTTCCTTGTGCTCTATATATCCACGCAACTCGAGAGACGCTATAAGATCTACAAGCGTAATGATAATTAGCTGAGTTGGTTTTTTTCCAACGAAAATTACCTCGTTCCGTCGAGGAGTTGCAACGAGGAAATTATACGTGACAAAGCAGTTGTTGGAGCAAGTGAACACACATTTTTTTTTTTTCTCTCCAGCACTGTCCCCTCGAACTATACGTAAAAATGGCTCTGTCGACTGTGTCTGCAGTCACTTTTAGTCCTATTACACTTCATCCGTTGCTCATTTATATTTATTTTTCATTTTTCTTTTGTGTGCTTTTATTTTTACCCAGCGACCTCGCCCATTTGTTGATGCAGTGAATTATTCTATCAGAGCAATCAGACTCAATACATATTCGCCGTGTTTATCTCGCGGTAAGTGGAGGGTACATATGGTGTGTCTTCGTAGTGCGTGTTTTGCCGGTCGAAACTATACAGTGTTGGGAGCTTGACGGTAATGGTGCAGCTCGGCGATCCATCTTGCTTACCACCCTTGGCGTTGACACCACCCTCAGTCCCTTGGTGCTCACTATACTTGATGTTTCATAGCGCCAATATCACACTCACTTCACTTCTCTTGTCTGCGCTTTGAGAGTGCGCGCGCGCGAGACGCCACAAGTTCCATCATCGTGATGGATCAGTTTTAATTTTATATCTCAGACCATTTGAGGATCGCGGGCGGCTTTGCCTTGGTCTTTATATCAATGGAAGTGTGAGGAAAAATATTTTTTTTTTCGTCGTTTAAAATGATTGGGGGAAATTTTTTTCTTTCATGTATACCAAGGTATACTGCTTTTTTATATAGAGGACACTTTCGAAGTTTTTAAATATTTATGTGAGAGATATTTTCTAAAGTGGTCTAGTGGAGGATTGAGAATTTTTTAATATAAGCTAAAATGATGTATTTTGTATAGACATTTTGTTATTTTATGTTTTTTTCAGAGAAAAGTAAAAAGGCGAATTGCCAAAAAAACTTTTTACTTGCTGATATCTTAATATGAATGCAAGTTAGATATATTTTGATGTAAACCTTTTTTGTAGATAATAAAATTCTGTACAAAAAAGATTATGTAAAAAAAATTTCTATCTTTCTTAGTTTAGGAAATATTTTTGTTTAAAATAGCAAAAGATTTTTTTATAGATGCACCCAATTGATTTTAGACACACGATATTATTATATGTAATATATCCTGATAAGGATGCAAGTTAGGTAGATTTGCCTAAGGACCTTTTTTGTAGCTAATAAACTTTTATACAAAAGAGGTCTCTATAAAAAAAATCTTTATCACCAATATTTTTGAAGATATAGGTATTATTTCAAATAGTAAGAAAAATTTTTCTAAACATCTTTTTGGCTTCAAAAATGCAATAAATGTATTCTTTAATTTTATAGTTTTGTTTTGATATTAAAAAATCATGGTTAGTTTGGAAAAATAGAATAAAAATAAAATCGCTGCAATTTTTTTTTTGAATTTTTTCTCAAATTATTTTTTGAAAATATTGAAAAATGAATTTTTTAAATTTTGAATAGTTAAATAATAGTTTTATAATATTAAATATTGATATCAAGTCATACATTCCCGTTGTAATATAAAATTTTCCGTTATAACAATTTTTTTCATCTTTTATTTATTTATTTTTTTTTTTTTATAAGCGTGCCCTTAAAAATGATTTTATCTTGTTTAGCTGATGTTCGTTAAAAAATATTCATTGTCATTTTATTTTATTCAAAATTAAAAAAAAAAAGGATTTCTGTGTATACGATAAATATCCTCTGATATGAGATATACAGAGGTCGGGGTCAGATTGACCGTAATAGTATCGGTAATCTCATTTAGAGCTTACAAAATTAAACTGCTATCATCGTCTCTCTCTAGCTAAAGCCAATACTTCAAGAGTACTGTATTAAAGTCAAGAAAATATTTCTAATCCTTTTCGATTTTTGACAGTAGAAAAAAATTTTCCACTGGTATATACACGTTGGGGGGTTTTTTTTAAAAACATTTTGCTTATAATTTATAAAAAAACTTTTAAGTATAATCAATAAGTATACTAACTATTATTCATGTTTCGTTAAAATGAGTAAGTATTAAAACATAAAAAAATCATTTTTGTAATTTTTTTTTTAAACAATCCCTCGATAAATAATCAAAAAAACAAAAAATATCATTTTAATTAAATTTTCTAAAGAAAAAAAAGTTAAACATTTTTTATATTTCCTGCAATTTTTAAGAAATTTTTGATTAATTAAAAATTCTCATTTTTCAAAATATTTCAAATTTAGCTAAAAATATCAAAAAAATTTATTCTATATTTTTCAAAATGAAAAATATAGAAATGAAATTTTTCACTATCTCGCGTATTTATCGAGTTATGATGCGATGTAATGGACGAAAATTGAAATTTTTCCTTTGATCAAATTTTTCTTATGTTTTCAATCAAAATCCTGTGATGTTTTGAGCATTAAATTATATTTCAAACGTTCATTAATTATAAAATCTTAATTAGATCAAACTCACCAGTACGTTTTTCCGCATCTCGAAACGTCACTTCACTGAGCACGACGGCCGGGCTGCGGCCCTTGGCATTGACAGCATAAACAGCAACGTGCACACCAGCGTCTACAGGAGCTTCCAAACTGGATAACGCGAAAATTGGCTCGTCGCTCGTTGCTGACACATTGTAGAGCGGCTTGTCGTGGGGTAGCGAGTCGAGGTCACCATGGTAGACCTCTAGAATGAATTTCTGAGGCAAACCACCGTCATATCCGGCGATACACTTAACCTCCACACTAGTGTACGTTTGATTTGCCAGAGTGCAATTTCGCACGGGAAATGGTTTGCCTGCAATAAAAATTTTTTATTGGAAATTAAAAATTATTGACCGTATACAACACGCTAGTTAGATTCGTAGATCTTTTATTGGATGAAATGCTTTGGATTGCGCGGATGAAATTGCCTCGTGTGGGTTTACTGTATTCATATATATATACGCCATGCATTTACGATCTTGTACAATGACAACAATGAAAATTATTTAATATTCTCGCCGTGAATCCCGAGATGTACGCTTCGCTGACTGCAGACGAAATGCGAGAGAAATGGATTAGTGGCTTGGCGATGAATGCACAGCCAACCACCAGCCACCGCCAAAAGGTACATTTTATTTTCACTCACCCTCGTCGATCAACGTCCATACACTCACGCATACCCACGTCCACACCTCGAGATATCTGCGACACTTTGTCTACGTTAACCTCCATTTTTCTCACTATTCATCTTCGGCCTTTTTTTTTTGCCCAATGACTTTTTTTCCCAGGAATTTTTTCGGCAACTGTTTCTTAATTGATTAGAACTTGAACAAATGGTTTTATAATATTTTTGCTTGGCAGAGGAGGTAATTTACCCGGGGGAAATTATTTGAAATGTTAATATTTTTTTAAATATAGAAAAAGGGTTTCATATTGCGTCATCAATGCCAAAAATGGGTTGATAACTCAGTAAATAAGCGAGATAACGTAAAATTTTGTTAAAGTTAAATGATAGGAAATTAAATTTTCTATGAAAAATGAAAAATAAATTTTTGTCATATTTTGTTTTGTTTTTGAGATATTTTGAAAAATAATAATTTTTAAAAATTGACAATTTCTTACAAATTAAGGGAAATACAAAAAAATTTATTTAACATTTTTTGTAGACAATTTAATGTTAAATTATTTTATTCTAATAGGTAATATTTTTTGATATGTCTATTTATTGAGTTATTACCAACAAATCCAAAAATATTACGAAGATATCCAACTAAAAGGTCGTATGAAAAACTAAGAAAGGTGTAAAAAATTTGAAATAATTTTTTAATGTCAAAAAAATCACAGTCAATATCACAAAAATTCTGTATAACCATAAAAAACAATTTCTAGTGGATAAATCTCTTTTTTAGCAATTTTTTGTGATATTTAAAAATTAAAAAAATCAAATTATTTCCTTAACAACAATAAATATGAAAAAAAATTTTTTTTTTTTTAATTAAATTCAAACAATGAGTTAAATTACTGATGGACAGTCTGTAATTTACAGCAAGCATATTGTATAAATTAACAGAGAAGATTGAACTAGAAAACAAACTTTTGATATCCAGAGATAATTAATTATTCAGCGTGAAGCAGAATGAGCGAGTGTATAAAGCCGCTGGTGGGTAATAGAAAAGAGAAACGGCGGCAGAGGTAGATATAATAGTATATACATTAAGTTAATTGTGGGTATCTCCGTCTAATTCTTGTATAGCTGACTCACCTGCGGCGACAATCTGGAAGAGACAGGGCCGTGCCTGCGTGCCAACCTCGTTGTCTGCCCAACACGAGAGCGTGCCATAGTCAAGCTCGGTAGCCGGTGTGTATTTGAGGACGCTCACGCCGTTGGCGTCACCGGGTATTGGTATTGTGAATCGCCGAGGGGAAACCTCGAGGGTCTCGCCGCTGTTGTTGAACTTCCAGCGAAAGTTGCGCACCGGGGGATCCGCCTCCACGGTACAGCTGATGTTTAAGGACTCACCTCGCGACGCTCCCACCACGACAATTCGATCCTCTTTGCAAACTGGAGCAACTGCAATATACAATAATTGCTTGATGTCGTGAGTCTCATTTTTTGCACAAAATATTTTGATAAAAATGCAGACATTTGTGGGTAAAGTTTTTCGGAAATAAATTTTTTTTTCGATTTTTAGGATGTCGAATTGTTGGGTTTTTGTTTATAAAAATACTTTTGAGTTTAATTTTAAATTTTTAAACAAAGACAGAAATATAATTTTATAGTTGATAAAATAATTTAGAAATCTACTCGAACGATTGAACGACAAGAATGGCTGTTTTGAAAAATAAAAATTTCAGCTTTCTTTGAAAATTATCATTTTTTTAACTGCTAAAATAATTACAGTGATTGCTTAAAAATGGGCATTGTGTAAAAAGAAAAAAAGTTAGAATTACAGGGAATATATTCAATTTTCTTCATTTTTATCCGGTATCTCTATACGTATTTAGTCTTTAATACGCATAATTTACGTGTTTTTTATTCTAATTTTAATTGTTTAGTATTTGGAATTACATAAAATTATGATTAAAAAAATTCGGCAAGTAACTTTTAATTTGTTATTAATTTTATAAGGTGTGTTTTTAGTGTTTTTTAAATTGAATAGAGGATGTATATATTTGTATAGAGGGTATAAACAATTTCCCTTAAAAAATAAATTGTGATAATAATTAAAATTACATGGAACTTTTAATTACTTTTTGCGAGAATTAATGTATATATCAGTTTTAGAGTGTGCCGACATTTTAATTGTTCAATAAACATAGTTTGAATAAATCTAGTTTACAGGAGAATTTTTCCATATCAGGTACACATTTAAAGTGAAATTTTATTTAGATTTTTTCCTGCTGCAAATTTTTATGTTTCCTCCATTCAGTCTATACGGAAAAATATAATTATTCAATGTTACTGTTATTCAAGTTTTTGTTGAATATTGTAGATAAATTAATTTGCAAAATTAATATTTAAGATTTTTTCTTTTTTTAACACAACATAAAATTATTAACATGAAAATTTTTTTTCTCAAATGCTTATATGCCTATATATATGTTGTATATTTTCTAGCAGGTTTCGATTCTTGATCTGTCGTTTGTCCATTATTCTTGCTGCCTAAACAAACTTTACTGAGAGCGAACCGTGATATAAGTTTTCCAGGCACGCTCGCGCGTTTTGTCACGGTGCAACTTTTACCGGAACGTGCGCGACCCAGTCCGATCGTAAGTCGGACCAAAGTTATGCAAAGAGTGAAGCGTGGAGCTCGATGCGCGTTTGCACAGTCCGCGTGGCCAATATTATTCCGGCTCTCCGCGCGTATCTCGTTTATGCGATTCTATCGTGTGTCACGTTATTCGGGCCACGAAACCGATTTTTTATTATTCGCGGATTGACTTTTTTTCAGAGACAGAGGAGAGGGTCGACAGATGAAAAATTGCCAGGCATTTTTTCATGCGTGCTCTCGATCCCTCTCCCGCCACTTTTTCCATCGACGACGAGTGGAACTCTGCATATATCACAAATGGAATTTCGATGGTGAACGAGATCCTTATCGGTGACCGTACTCGAATGTCAACAGGGTCAAACGGCATCAAATTTCGCGCGATTCAAATTTTCCGGCTCTCTCGATGCAGCAACCTCTGCTGCCATATGGTGTAACCACTTACTCCTGATCCAACGAGTCATGTCAAGTCACTGCGTGAATACCAATAGTGCTCGTGTCAAGCGTGTGTTTTTGTGACATTCCCGAGTGAAAAAAATAAATACATGATTAATCAATAATGAGTTATAAATTCATTCATCATAAATACACATTATGAATTTATATTAGTGAACAAAAATGAACGTTTGATGAACTTTAAAAGTTTCAATGTGTATCAAAAATGTATTTTTAAAAATACGTAAAATAAAAAAAAAATAATTCAAGTTTTTTGCATAAAATTCAAATTTTCTGGTTTGAATATAAAATAATATATTTTATCTAACTTTTCACATTGTAAAAACCAAATGTCAATAAATTACATACGTCAATAATACAGCGATATTCTTTTATAGATTTTTCTGACGCCTGCATTTCACATTTTAGATTTCGGTCGTTTCACTTCAGCACGTCATACAGCAACGTAACACGAGAATTGGGTATAAAAAATGTACGAGCGGGCTTAAGTACGTTTGAAATATTCACGAGATCGAATTTTCTCGGGTGAGACCTTCGGCCGCGCGTATAATAAAGTTGTGCCAAGTAGCCGCGCGCTCGCGTACGCATATACCTGTATAGAGCCACTAGTCTCTCTTATTTGATACCATAAATGTCGCTTGAATTTTCGAAAATACGACCATCCCCCGCGTAGACCTAGATCTTGAAATATTCTTGGATGTCTATACTGTGCCTCCTCTATCACTATGTCATCTTACATTTTTTCATGCCTTCCAAACAGTTTTTCCCACCAATAAAAATCTGCAATACTCACATTTCACGCGGAATAGCAGCGGAGTACTCCTCGTTTCGCGCTGAGCATTTGTCGCCGCACACACGTAGTGTCCAGCGCTGTTACGCGTCACACTTTGAAGCACTAGGCTCTGATTTGATTGGATAATTCGTGCTGAAGCATTGTGCGTCAATATCTCGTTCTGAAATGTAAAATATTCATCATTAAATAAACAAAATATCATTTTTCGTTATATAAATCAATCAGAATTTTAAAGAGATAAACTGTTCTAGATAATTCGAGTTGGTGATGGGCGAACAAATCGATTATTGTATAATTATAGCATAGAACTTTAGACTTTTTTGTTAAGTAAAAAAAATTTTTATCGGTATAGAATGACGACTTAAAAGTCGTGAAATTCATTATAACATTTTTTTTTATCGTTAATATTTCGATAACTCGGTAAATAAGCAAAATAACGAAAAATATTACGACTAAAAAATGCTAAGAAATTAGATTTTCTACAAAAAATGTAGAATAAATTTTTGTAATATTTCGCTGAGTTTTCGAAATATTTTGAAAAATAAGTATTTTAAAAATTAAAAAATTTTACAAAAAACTATTAAAAAATAAAAAAAAATTTATTCAACGTTTTTTGTCAGAAGGTTTATCCTTAATTATTTAAATTGAACAAAATTTTTTCGTATATTATTTATTTATCGAATTTTCATCGAAAAAAATTAATAAAAATATGAAAACAGCAAGATTTTCAATAAATTCGCCGTGGAAAATTTTTTCTTCGACTTACATATTTTTTTTAGTAATTTTTAAGGGTCCATTATTATAAAAATTTTTTTAGCAATTTGGAGGTTTCGTAAAAAAAAAAATTAGCTCACGTTTATTTATTTATTTTTTTTTAATAAAAACAAACCAAAGCAAAAAAAAAACTGAGTTAATCAGCTTCTCATTGAGCGTCGAGGCAGCAACTAATAGAGAATAAACAGATGCGTATTTTTATTGACCACTGTATATGAACGACAAATTGTAGTACCTATAATAATACTATCGGATGTAGTATTTACGTGTTTATTGCTCAATATAGTATAGTTATATGCGAATTGAGATGGTAGAAATGTTTACTCAAATAGTTTAGCATTTCTCTGATGCTTTGCTTGTGCCGTAGCAAGTAGAGAAGGTCGGTGAATAGTCAGCCGCAGGCATCGACCTTGCCAAGCGCAGTCAGTTCCGTGTCTATCTGATTTGCTTGTTTAATTAGAGCGCCAAGAGCGAGCACTTGTCTTCTTTATCTGTGACAACTGCTAGATTGTCAGTTTGTGATAATGTTTTCATGTTCACCTTATATTATTTATTTGTTTTTATCTCTATATTTTTTTTTTTCGTCGGCTACAATTATTCTCATTTGTTGCATTCGAGATATTAATAAATAAATTGAGAAAATGTCACCTAGCTCAAAAGGCACGGGGTGAGAAAATTGAAATTTTGCCAATATATATAATCCCCCAAAAATACAGCTTAGCTGTAAAAAAATAGGCAGTAAATTCATGTGCCTTTACAAAAAAATTTAAAATCGCTACTGTATAAAAGGAAAGTTTGATAGTAATTAATTTTACTAATTAATAATGGTAAAATTGTGGAAATGATATATTTTTAGAGTTTTGAACTTGATTTTTGCGCGAATCGTTTTTTTATCTAAAAAGTGAGAGGCGCGTCAAGGAGATTCGAAATAATATTATTAATTAGTAAAATTAATTACTACCAAACTTGGCTGTTATACAATAGTGATTTTACATGATTTTGTAAAGATAGATGAACTTGGCGACTATTTTTTGATAGCGAAGCTGTATTTTTTAGGGATTTCATATATTTTTGTTGAAGTAAACCTTAAAAAAATCTGGAAAAAACAACTCAAACCTCATCTCCGATATTTTGCGACTTTTTCATTGACTTCTCCAAGGCACTTTTTGCTCAAAAAGTCTTAAAACAATGACCTCCAGCTCTATCCTCCGCAGTAATCAATGAATTAACCTTCCTGAAGTCTTTCTAAACAAAAATTTCTCAAAAATCATGTGGACCTCATCGTCGATGACATTCGTTTCGAGAGAAAACAATCTTGATGACCTCTTCCTCCTCAGCAGTCATAAATTTATTCCATCTCCCAAAACTAATAACACAACCCAATTCCTCTTAGAACTATCCACAACCTCAAATTCGAGTCCAAAATACACGCAATAGCATACAGTACATATACACGTACTGCATTTCATGTATTTTTTTAATCGACCAATAAAAACGCGAGAAAAAATGTCTAAATTTACTGCAGCTATTTTTTTGCAATCAACCAATCACAGCACGAGAAAATTTCTAATAACCAATCAGCAAAATGTTACATTTTGCCGAGGGATAAAAATTTTATTTGTACCAAAAATCAGGGAAACATTCGTTGCTAAGGATTTATTTTTCTTACTGCTGCACGGAATTTAATAATTTGATGCTCAATGGAAAAGGCATCGTTGACTTTATACATGTATCTAACAAGGAAAAATTTAGATAAAAAAGTATTTGCCGAGATATTTTAAATTGAAATTTGATATATTGAAGAAATTTCAATTTTTTCGCTCAGAATTTCTAATTTTTTTTTAATGATTGGTGTGTAGGTGGATGAAATCATTTTTTTTGTTTACATTTTTTTAAACATTTCATGTTGTGTATATAAATATAAAAATGTATAGTTATTGAAAGATGTGTCATGCGTATGCGTTGATCAATTTTTCCGTCATATTTTCTTCCCCTTTTTCGCGCACTTGGCCTCCGGCACCCTCGTAAGCTACTTCTGACGCTGCTTGCCTGAAATCGGAACTATTGATGTGTGACAGGACGATTTGAAATCGATTTGAGAGAAGGTCAATCGCACTGTGTGAAGTGAAAAACGGTGATTGACGTGCGGTGGGGAATTATTGAAAAGTTAAATTCACGGGATTTTATTTATACATGTATATTTTTGTGATGTAGGGAGGGAAATGCTTAATAAAATTTACTCACATCAATTGACACGTGAAAATTGGTTTTATTTCAATTATTTCTCAATTTTTTATTGCATGACATACTTGTCAAATATTTGATATGTAATATTTCATTTATTCATATGAGACAGCAAAATACGATCGTTTTTTAATAATTTAAATCGATCTAATTCTTTAACATTGATAATTGGTAGAAAAAAATATTCAATTAACCTTTATTACTTCCACAAAAGACATTATGTACTTACGAGTCAAAATGTAAAGTTTTTTCCAGTATTTTTCAAAATTAACTTTTATCAATAAAAAAATTGAATACTATTTTTTCATATTATTTAGTATTCTTATTGCTATTCATCTATTTTTTATTAAAACAATTTTTAAGTGACGTAATTTTCCTTAAAGTAAAATTCAAGATAGAAGATTTACAAAAAAAAAAATAATTATGTTTGATCGATGATACTGATTTTCAAAAGGATTTTTTTTTGTTTCAAGGATATCAATTAACAAAATAAGAATAAAATATTTTCACATTCGTTTTTGTAAGATGAAATATTTTTTTAGAAAAAATTTATAAAAAAAAAACTTTTTTTTTTTCAATTTTACAGCTGGATATCTATAACTCCATTCAATAGGAAAAAATTTTTTTAAATCGATTTATATATCAGATCGCTTAACAACAAAAAAAGTTGGATTTATCGAACGAATACAGGCGAATCATGACGTCGAAAAGTTATAAACATTTTCCTCCATATATACTGTCGTCCTAAATTTCCAACAAAATAAAATTTCCCTAATCCAAATATTATAAAATCTCGATTAATTATTTTCATCTTATTTTTTTATTAAACCACATTATTTATAAAATATTGCGTATTAAAAATCAAAAGAGCATATAAAAAAAAATTATATTGCTGTCTAAAATAATCATATCTTCTAAACTATTACAGATAGAACTTTTTCTCAAGATACCTTTTTTGTAGAAAATTTTATTAACTACAAAAAAGGTCTTAAACACAATATGTCAAACTCGCATCCTTATCAAGGATATCTTATAAGCAAATAATAAAAGTCTCAATTTTCGCGTTTAAAACACACGATATTTTAATTTTTATCTTTATGATCTAATAATAATATAATTAAAACCAAATGAAAAAAAAAAAAATGCCGAAACTCCTCTCGAGTATCAAACGACATGTATAGTTTTTACCCACTTGTTAAAAAATGACTAGCTATTTCGGGCTATTAACGTTGTAAGAGCGAGAGGTTTTAGTCGCACAGCTCGATTAAACTAGATTGTAATTTACGTGAGGTCGAAGTGAGACTGAGGATAAGGGCAGATAGTTGGGGATGAGGCGGAGCGATGTGGTGGTGAGCCAGTAAGGCAGGTTAGCGCGCTTAGCATAGGTTAAGCCTGGGGGTTAAGTCCTGGGGTTTACCTTCGATTGCCCCCTGTGGCCAGAGACGACGATGTCCTCTCGCGAGAAAGCCCTTTTGGGCCATGATGGTTGCAGCCAGAAGCACTTGGTGCTGATGGGTGACAAGCAACTTTGCCAATTACCCACCGACAATCCCTCTTTATAGCAGCACAATGTCATTGTCTTTGGTATTTTACTTGCAGCAATACTTTGCTTGATGACAACTTGCAACTATCAATAGAGACTGCATCATCAGAGAGATGGTCGTCAAAGACATCGTCGTTGGCATTTAGATCGCGCGCACGCCGTGAATTCTTCAAGTTGTCCTTTCAGAAATGAGAAAGCTTCAACTTGCTCTCTGTCTATATATAGCCGTTGAGCACTACTGTGTGTGCTTCTTTTGTTGGAATGTCCAATGCTTGGGTCACAGGGGACGCCCGGAATGTGGCACTGAGCCCAAGAATGGCACAGAGGGCCACATAAGGCCAAGAAAGTGCAACTCTCTAACCTATGTGTAGTCAGCTCCTCGACCCCACTCGTCTTCTTTTCTCTTTCTTGCACTCGCTTTGCTCGGCTACGTTTTTTTTGTTTTCTTTCTGGGGCTGCTTTTATCCCTTATCACTTGTGGCCCTTCGCTTTCTTCTTTCCGCCTCGTTCTTCTTTTCATCCTCCTCATCCCTTATCCAATCTACTCTTCCACCTGCTGCACGCAACCATGTTCCGTCGGCTAGAAAATTTGTAATGTGCGCTTCGCTGTTGTTGCAGTTTCTTCCTTGTATTGGGAGCACGCTTTAGCACCCTCGCGAATTCCATGTCGGCATTCTATGCTACTCTCTATATGAGCTATTGTGTCGATTAAACTTGCGATATTATTTTTTTCGTTGATAATTCAAGGGTGGAGATTTATTTTTTTTTGGGTACCAGGCGTTAGAATTCAATTAGCCAGTTGGAAGTGGATTATAAAAAAATCGTATGATCAAGTGGGAGAGATTTTTGTTGAAACAATGAGATAAACTTTTGAACTGAACATATTTTCTGACTCATTTTGACGTGCTGAGTCAGAAAATAAGAAAATTTTGATAAAAATAATGTTTTTGGTGTTTTTTCTCAAATTTTTTCGAGGCAGAATCTGCAGTAATGTCGCGGTTTTTGTGATATTCTTCAATTTTTTGACAATAATTCAATAAATAAATGAGATAATAAACAATATTGTTGGAGTTAAATTAGGGTTAAAAAACTTAATATAAAATTATCTTCAAAATATGTCACATGAAGTTTTTTCAATCTTTCGCAGTTTTTGAGATATTATCGGTTTTGAAATTTCTTATTTCTCAAAATATCTTGAAAATGAGGCAAATTATCAAAAAAATTTACTCTACATTTTTCGTAGAGAATTTAATTTTAAAACATTTTGTGTTCATGACATTTTTTGTTATCTCACATAATTAGCGAGTTATCGGCAAAAAACATAAACACGATATCTACATGGTTTCCAAGGGAAATTAGCTATATAATATACCTTCTC
The DNA here is from genome assembly GCA_002156465.1 of Macrocentrus cingulum. Lineage (NCBI taxonomy): Eukaryota > Metazoa > Arthropoda > Insecta > Hymenoptera > Braconidae > Macrocentrus > Macrocentrus cingulum. The sequence goes on from MVJL01003621.1 coordinate 13,413, forward strand.
GAAAATTTTCAAAAAAATTTTTTTTTACCCCAATTAAATATGAAAATAGTTCGATGGTAGTTTCACGTGCACAGTCAAATAAATAAAGATTAAATTTCGTAAAAAAAATGCGTCCAATAAACTTTTTTGAATCTCATTTCCGATTTTCCAAAATTCATATTATTCAAAATATCTTGACAACAATTCAGAATATATTTAGTAAAAATATATTCTTCAATTTCTTTATCAATCAATTTTTTTATATTTTTCGTTATCTCGCTCATTTACTGAATTATCGAAACATTAATAAAAAAATACACTTTTTTGATTATTTTTGAAGCTATTTCAAATTTTATAGGAATAATATAAAATCAAATTAATTAAAAATACATTTTTAAATAAGAAAAATTTTTAGTATCCTTTTCTATGGGGGATAAAAGTCTATAAAAAACCGAAGTTATTACGAAATTGTTTTTTTTTTTTTTCTCTACTACTATATGGAGCCATCTGCTTGAGGATGAATAAAAATCTGTGCTCTTGGTACAAAAGAGAAACTTGGCTCCATAACTCTTGAGGCCGTCTTTCCTCCCTTGACCTGATGTGTCCTTCGTGTGCCAAGAATGGCGAGGCCGTGGGCAGTTTGCGATGAGGAATTCGCCGTAGACGCGATCGTGAGTTAACCAAGCATAACGCCAGCGGAGTCTGCAGCTGTTCAGCGAGCAATACTTTCTTCCAAGCAAATATATATCCAGAGAATTCTGCAGACTGTAAACGCCTCCCGAAGGACGATTCTACAAGTTCCCTGCTAGTTTAGAGACATTCGTAAGATTCATCAACTTGCTATTCCATTCCTGAATGTCATTCCACAGCCTTGGGAGAATGAGAAGCATTATTATAATTAGATAGACGCTGGATTTCTTGAATTATCAAATTCGAAAACAAATTTTTGAATCAACCTTATGTTTAAACCTTAATAAATATTAAAAAAAAATTTTTTCTTTCGTTACGTGCTGAGCACTGAACGTTTTTATAAGTTATTAAAACAATTTTTAAAGACATCCGAATGCACAAGTATTGCTGACGATGCATTCCAGATATCTCCAAGGCCAAAAGCCTTGGTTTTCCAAATTGCTAATCAAGCAAACTCGTGGCGTTTAATGTGGGAGCATTTTACCTCTTTCCACATAAAAATTGTCAACTAAAAAGTTAATAAATAACCGGGTTTTCGCATTTCCGGCAGCCATTTCTTGTGGTTCATTCGTTCGAGTAGGGTTCTGAATTATTTTATCATTTTTACAATTATATTTCGGTCTGTATTATTATTTTTGTTCATTTTTATTGTAATCGGTTGATTTCCCATGTTAAAAATATTAAATTAAACTCGTAATTATTTTTTATAAATTTAAATACTTATTATTATTACCCCAAAAATTATCATTTAAATAATTTCATCAACAGCTCGATATCCCGGGAGTCAATTGACCTCCCAAAAATCGAGAAACCAAATTCGCCACTGTGTTAACTGAGCCAGCACGTAACACTTCAGTTAAAAGAAAAACAGTAGAACTTGCTGGAATATTTTTTATTAAAAAATTAAAATTTTTAGAAATTATTTAAAATCTAAAACTCCGCGTTTAGAGCAATTTTAAAGAAATTATCTATGAATAATCCAACTAATCATCAATAACTTGATTATCTCATGTAGTCGAAGCATCTCCTTGTAGAAACACGACTTAATATGCTACTTCAACATCTTGTTCTGCATTCTCACTAAATATCATTGAACATTCCTAATAGCTACCAACTCTTGTTATAGGTTACCGCAAGTAGCTTATATTCATTATCAGTATTGTAACACTGAGTATCATTGAAATATATTGTATGAAGGATTTTTGAGGCTTTTTAGCCTCAGCAAGTTGTATATGCAGGGTGTTTTGTTTGGTTCGTCAGAAAAGAGTGAGTATATGGAAAATGAATCAGATATAGAACTTGAATGTTGATTTTTATTAAAAAAGGTAATAATTTGATTACAAAGATATCCAAAATTTTAGAAAAATTCACTTTTCAATTTTTTTCTACCATTTTCCAAAATATTTAGTTTATTGTTATACAATTTAAAACAAAATTAAAAAATTTCATTTGCAAAAATTAGTTTGAATACGATAATTATGTAAAAATTTTATTAAAATAGAAAAGTTTTTACATTTTTTTTTTTTTTGAAATCTCAAAAAAATACAGCTTCGCTGTAAACAAATGCGTGCCAAATTCATGCGCCTTGAAAAATATGGGAAATCGCTATACTAAAGGCCAAGTTTAATAGTATTTAATTTCATTGAATATTAATAGTTTATTAATAAAATACACTGATTTTAATTAAGAATAAAAATATTTCTACGAGTTACAATTTAATGAAAAACGAGTATGATGATTTTTGATTGAAAAAAGGATTTATAATAATAATTGCAAAAAAAAAAATTCGTCGTTTTTAAAGTGCTTTTTTTTTTTTTTATTAATAATAAAGAAACCGCATGATATAACCACTTATATTCAAGAAAAAAATTATTTAAGTTTGCATGAATATTCTAATCTATGCTGAAATATTTTAAACAAATGAAATTTAATACATTTTGTTGGTTTAGAAAATATCTGCAGAAGTTTTTTATTTTTTTTTTTAGTTGATACGGCTATAATCGTTAAAGATAGAGCGGTAATGCTATTACATTAGAAAAAAAAAACTCACCCAGCAGTACAACCTCAAATACGCTTAAAAAAAATATTTTTGCGTGTTATATAGTAAGAAAAAAAATTAAAAATGTCTGGAAAAATTTTCTATTTTCTCTAAAATGAATTTTCAATCGATTATTTTATACAATCTTTGGAAATTTCAATGTTTGCTATTATTTAAACGGTTTTTCGGCAATAACTTGATAAATAAACGATATCACAAAAAATTCTATGAATGTTAAACAATATGAAATTAAATTTCCTACAAAAAACGTTCAATAAATGTTTTTGGTATTTCCCTTAGTTTTTGAGCAATTTTTTTTTTTTTTTGAAAATTATCTTTTTTTTTAAATATCTTAAAAACAAAGTAAGATACAGGAAAATTTGATTCTATATTTTTTGTAGAAAATTTAATTTCCAACATTTTTATTTTCATATTTTTTTTTATTATCTCGCATAGTTAACGAGTTAGCTGTAAAAAAACAAAACTCTAAAAATGACGAAAACAGCGATACACTATTGGAAAAAAATTTTTTTTCTCATCTAAAATCATAATTAATTATCATTGCTAAAATCCACAACTGAATGCGGAAAAACGCGAGAAAATTTCGTGTAGAGCATCTCCCACCATAAAATGCGAGATAGCATATACATGTCTAACTCCGGTGCGCTTGCTTGTCGCCCTCTTCGAACTCTGGAGGGTGGATCGTTAATTCGCGCGACGAGCTCCCAATGCCTGGCGCGTAATCTTTGCCAGGCGTGAATTATTTCTCATGAAGACGAAGAGCAGAACACGGCGAGGTGGACGAGCGGTACTAGCAGCAGCAGCAGCAGTAGTGGCATTAGCACGAGAGAAAGACGAAAGAACATCGAGTCTCTATACAACGCTAGAATGGAAGGAGCGCGACTGAATCGTGACTCGGCCTCGAAAAGAGGCAAGAAACGATAAATCTCACTGCGACCAACCAAGCAGCGAAGCACGTCGACGACACTTCCGGCATAAAACGCAGCAAGAGCCGCACACAGACGATATACCGCGACGAAAATCTCGACAAACGAACGAAATAAAAGACTTTTACCAATATATAAAGTACTTGAGAAATTTAATTTCTCCCTGATGATGTACCTCAACTAAATGCAATCGTCAACATGGCGGCGGTTCGCCATTAGTCACCTTTGCTGTGTGGCATACAAAATACACTTTAGTTATAAGGACATCATCGACGAGTGAACGCTCGTGACCATTTGCGCGAAGCAGAAATATTTGCTTGGATATAAAGGAAAAAAAAACGTAAATTAATATTTTCCACTACTTTTACATCAGACACTTTCTGCATCCAATTATTTTTCTAGCAGATGCATTACTATAGATACGTGAACGAGAAAATTTTTCATCGTTAATGTTTTCATAACTCAGTAAATACAATCAAAATAACAAAAAATTTTACGAAAATTGAATAGTGTGAAATTAAATTTCTTATAAAAATTTAAAATAAATTTTTTTGCTATTTTGCTTTGTTTTTAAAATATTTTGCAAATTAAAAAATTTCTAGAAAACTGTGAGAAATATATTTCATTCAATTTCATTCAACAATTTTTATAGGAAATTTAATTCTATATCATTTACTTTTAATTGTATTGTTTGTTGTTATTCCATTTGTTATGGTATGGGCACAATGGGTACGTACGGTTGTGACAGTCACCATTTTAGTGAAATGATCAAGATTACCTGGAAGAGTGTAAGAGAAAAAAAGTGCAGCGTACCCGTCCGGGTGTGTTTCATCGTATCAAGTAAGCCATAATGCCTTATTAACGTTAGCAGAAGCCTAAATCACTTTTTAACAGTCGAAAGTAAGTTTTCTCATTTGATTTCTTTTAATAATCATTATTCTACGGGTAAAGACAGAGTCACGATTGTTTCGCTTCGTAATAAGTTAAACATCAATAACTAAATATCACCCATGATTTTGCATTTACATTATTGTGTATTGTCATAACAATTATTTATCTACTCAGGAGTGCATCGGGTACGGTTGTGACAATCGTCGTTTTAGCGACTTTATAAGGAGAACTAGCAAAACTGTCAGAGGAAAGAAGATCTCCGTGTCTTTTTAAACATGTTTAAAAGTATTGCGTCTGCTTTAAGACGACATTAACGCGTTCATTGCCTTTTAATAGTCATAAGTACAAATTTTCATTTAATAACTCAAAATAATTATTTTAATATCTTTATTATCTTATTAATATGCATTATGATAATATTTACAATGAAATTGATTTTATAAAAAATTCTGACACATTTTTGAAACTTTCCCTACCGACTGCAAGTACCGTCACAACCGTCCTTGGGGTGTTGTCGGTTGTGACATTTTTTTCTCTTGTATAATTTGCTTTTATGACGTAGCCATTATATTTAGGGACAAAATATTAATTTTTAATGCAGGTAACTGTTTACTATAAAAAATATTCATCTTGCAATTAATTGAATTATATATGTTTTTAACTGAAAAAATTGTTTTTCAAATATTATTTTTACTTTAATTCTTACACAATTTTTTATTTTATTCATTTTAATATTCAATATATAACGTTGCAGAAATGATAAATTTAGTTTTAATAATTAAATTATCTGCAAATTATTGTTGGTATACTGCTTGAAAAAATTTTTTTCTCGTCAAGTGCTCTTCATATCAATAAAAATATCAACATCAATATTGAGCTTATTTTTTTAAATAAAATACTTATCCAAATTTCGAATAGCAATAAAATAATAATTTAGTATTTAACAAAAAAAAATCAAGTGCCTGTGTAAACAGATATACTTTATCATTTTTTTACAGAGCGTTCAATTTGATTTATGAAGTTTTTTTTATCCTGTTTTTCTCTGCAACAATAAATACCATATTTTTTTATCGACAATAAGCCATAAAAATTAACCGATGATAAAAAATAATTAAATAACGTGTGGATTAACTTGTACAACTTTTCAGTTTTTTTTTTGTGTCATAGATTTTTCGGTCGTCAGTCATGTCATAATTTAATTGAAAATCTTTCGACGGATAAATCAAATTTCTCACATATAACGTATATGTATGATAGTATCGAGCAATATCCATTTATTATCGATTTCTTTGGTCGTTCATGAGACTAAGAGATAGCGACGATGGTAACATTCGTGTCGGCAATTACAAACTTTTGTCCCCACTGCGCGTTTCCTGACATCTGAGTTTCCGCGTCGTAAAATATGGAATTGGTTGGTGGGTGCTTGCTCGCTTATATTCTAGCTCAATTTCTCGCTCTCGCTCGCACTCTCAGAATAAAGTCGCCGACGACTATAGTATATATATAGGACAAACCGCGAGGAAAATACAGCGAGCGAATAAGTGCTTTGAGCAAATTCGTGATGTATAGCCAAAAGCATTAGCCAACAAGCGGCTGATAATGAAAAAAAAATTTTTTTCTTGAAATTAAATTAATTTTTGTCATACTTTTATTTATATTTTTTGCCACAAAATTTCATTTACTTCCACTTTTTATTTTATCTCACTATTTAATATCAATTTCCGTTCATCTGCGAGAGCTTTGAATAAATAATTGGGTTATACCGTCGACCAATTATATGAAATGCGTCCGTCCAAAATTGTATAATAGCGAATAAATATGAGCGCCTGTGAATTCACTGAATCTATGAGCTTTATATTGCATTATGGATTAAATAAACTCTTGATATACATAATTAATTTTTTTTTATGCATGGAAGGGAAATTTCACTTGTAATAAAAATCCATTCTAACGAAAATTGAAGCTACAATTTAAAATTGATGTAATATTATTTATTGATGATGATTTTTTTCTATTCATATCGCGTGTCAAAACTGAAGAACAGGCGTGTCGCCGAAAAGTTGAAAACTCTTTTTTTGAAGTTAATAAAATTTTCTATAAAAGAGGTTATTTCTTAAGAAAAATTTCTGTAAACAATGGTTTTAAAGATTTTCAAATAACATATAGTTTTATTTAGAGAATTTAGCTAAATATCTTTAAAAATTTGTTTTGTAATTTTTTTAAAAATAATTCTTTGCAACGATTTTTTCTTGAACCATTAAAGCAAATTTATGAAGTGAAGATAAATGCAACATTCAAAAGTAATATTATTATTTGACAATTTGTTTTCATACCTATAGTAATTTTCATGGGTTTTTTTTGATTTGTTAGAGAAAAATTTAGAAAAAAAAATTAAATATGACTGTTACATTCTAGCTCAGTGGCGTAGAATTTAATTAAATAAATTATTTTCTTGATTTTTGAAGTAGCGATGGATATCAGAGATATCGAACTGTTGAGATTTTGTTTAGGGTGATTTTTAATAAATTAATCTTAATAATTTAATATTGTTTTACAATAATTATCGTTTTTTTTTTTAATATTTTACTCCAAAATATAATTTTTTAAAGTTAAAAATTAAAGTTTTTTTTTTATGATGTAAAACTCCATTTTTTCAATTTTTTTAATTTAAAAAAAAGGTTGATTAGTTGGATATGTTAGTTTGGAAAAATTAATTAGAAAATTAGTTTGTTAGATAAGTCGAGAAAAATTTTGTAAAATGAATTTTTATAAAATTAATTAATGTTCTAGGTAAATGAAGTTATAATTCCCGGCAATATAATCATATAAAAGACAGTGAGATGAGGCAAAATCTCTTGTTGAAGAACTTAAATCGATTTTTAAGCCTCTAGCGTAAAAAGATGGCCTATTGGCTCGTCAGCGGCGCAGAAATAGAGGGACCCTTCAATTGTCCGGGTGAATGGTGGATGCTCCATTTAATCATCGGACTCCATTATGGCCAGTGCTTTCTTCAACATCCATTTGGGACCAGTATATATATCCACCTCCTTTTATTTTACGATCTTAACTTTGCTCAAGCTATTTTTTATTTTTTATTATTTTTTTTCATTCGTCCGTGTATCTACACGGTATACAAACTGTTTCGCTACAAATTCACAGACGTCAATTTTACTTACAGCGCTAATGCCACTGAAAAGCTTTATTTCAATAATTTACTTTTCGTAATTAATTATTTTTATTTCATGATCTTGAAATAAAAACGGTTATTTCATCGTATTCTTTTTTTTTTTTTGGCTATATTCGCACTTTTGTCGAGTGAAAACGTTTTATTGAGTAACTCAACTAGTCGATTGATTTCCTTTGATCGTTAACTGAGTGAGCCATAAAATTTGGATTATTGGGGTATTATATTTAAATTAATTGATTGTCATATATATATACGATAGATAATATTGTTGCAGCACAAATGGAATTCATGGAAAATCCTTTAAATGACTGGAATTTTAAATCTTTTGATAAATTCAACCATATCAATATAAAATAGACGATTTTAAACCTTTGCTAAGCGGAAAATTTTTTTTTTTTTTAATATTTCACACGCGTTACGACGATTTTCACATTTCCAAGTAGAATAATCTACGTTTGGTCAGCCAAAAACCAATTTTTTTTTGTTTTTAAGTTGAATTATTGCTGAATTAATAATACTTTGTTTTTCTATGAATATAATGGAAAAAAATTCTGGTTTATTTATTGAAGGGGATTTATTTACCTCTTTTGCAATCTTGATTTTTTTGTGTTATTTTTAGTTTTTTTATAAATAAGTCGAAAATTAAAAAAGTTTGTGAAAATTATTATTCAAATTGAATTATTTAAAATTTAGTTTTATTAAAAAAATTAAAATTTTTTCGATATTACGCTTCCGAAAAACCTTCGATTAAACCTTCCTAAAAAATTCCGATTAAACCTTCGATGAGTACAGATGCAACTAAAACAATTTTCTGATGATCAATCTCATCAACCAATTTTCCAACGTTTATTTCTATAATTTTTCTAACCATATTGGTATAGCAAATTAGGTAAGAAAAAAAATTTCCCGCTCGAATTTGTAGAGAATTTATAATTTTTTACTGATACAGAACCACGTATCGATCTATTAAAAATTTTGATTCAAGTATAATCCATCAGTCTGATTCGTTGAACGAGATATTAGACGAGCCTGAACTCAATTGAAACACTAAAGTCCTAAGGATGTGTGTTCAAAGTAATAAGCCATCATTTTTGGCAGAATAATTTTCAATACTATATCTTCCCATGAAAATTTATAAAAATTCAAATACCATGATCAGTCATATTTTCATCGAAAAAAAAAACATTTGACTTGTGTTTTCTGTTCAAACTGACACCTATTAGATTGCACTTGAAACACTTTTTAGTTTTAATTGAAAATTTGCAATAAAAGTGTTTTAGGCGTCACTGTTTCAGCCTAAATTTTCAGTGATTCAGAAAACTCATAAAGTCTTGATAAAGTTCTTAAAAACACCGCTTAGAAACTTTGATTATCACTAGCCGACGGCAAGACTAGCTTTATACTAAAATCCCTCACTGACTTTAGCCTCTATGAGATATCCAAAACACAGATAGCCCGCGATGAAATCCCACGATAGTGCTTCTAACCTAAAATTCTTCTTTTCCCCAATTCCCCGCAACTAAGCCCACCCTCTACAAAATTACTCCAACCACTTATCACCATGAAAATAAAAAAAAAATTCATTCATCTGATTCATTCGATTTTCCAACAAAAAAATTTCCAATATTCAAACCTCGAATTCCACATCATCATGAAAAATTCGACAAAAAAAAACCTTGCCTCTAATACATGGAGAGGGTGCAGGTTAGGCCATCCATAAATCGAATAAAATATTTGGAAAGCACTGAGGCGATTATTAAATGTCAAATATCCGTAGTGAAAAATATGGCAGACATTTGATATGCATAATCTGCACTCGATTTGATAAAATGAATAATATGACACATTGCTAGAGCATAAGAGTCACAAATTCCACGTGATGGCACAAGGGTGCGGCCCAGAGAGAGGCGAGAGTAACTTTGAAATGGCTTGAAAATACCTTTTGCCTTCTACAACCTAGAAATCGCTCGCTCGTTGGATGCAAGAGACTAGTGTGGGACCTTTGAGCTTTGGCATGCTAGATATCTCTGTGAAAATGTGCAGAAGCTAGAGTTGAGCTCATAAGGCAAAGTGAAAAAGTATATGGGGGCAAAAGAGACGGAGAAAATGAAGTAGAGAGTGAAGAAGTACAGCATATTGTATATCATCTATATATGTACTCTCTAAGAGCATGAATGAAGCCGGATCATATTTTTAAGATGCAATTTCCTCGCAAATCTGTAACGCGCAGCTGCTACGCAGTCGTTTCCGGCATCCTCGCAAACGAGAGAGCACACACCATCGCAACGACGACGAAAGATCGCGCGAAACGAAAATCAGGCGAATGTGAAGGGAGCAAAGGAGTAGAAAGCTACAGCGAGAAAGAGCGAGAGCACTAGCGGGTGCTGGATATAACGACTGATGCACAGAGTATGGAAACTGGTGGTATGAGTTAGCCGGCTTAGTCTCTCTGCAAGGGTGGCGGAGCTTAATATACTCAGACAGGGCATGAGATGAGGTCTTGTGGACGATAGCGCTACCACTGCCAGGAGGATTAGACCGATTGGGATTAAAGGATTACGAGACTCTACCAAGATTGGTAACGATCGAGGAAAAAAAAAGGCTGATGCACAGACCATCACGCGCGCTGTAAAGACTCACATGGAATTGAGTAGAATCGCATGTCCTTTGGCAATGCGCGCGCTTTGCTATAATGCCAGTGTTATGCAAATATTTATCGGTCTATCTATCGTTGCCCCGGGACATTCCAGCTTACTTTGGCCTGCTCATGAAGCGACAGGCGGATTTGCCCGCAGTCATCAAGACATCACACGAAATTTGTGTGCTCGAGATGAAACTCCCGCCTGTGCCGCTTTCTTATGGCTGAAAACTTTATGAGAAGCGTATATCAGCTGGGGATACGCGTTTTGGGTATAATAGCTAGTATAGTCCTTGGTTTAGAGCTTTGTGGAAATTCTGCGCGTATCAACGCACTCATGATGTACGCGGGATTTTAAATAAGTTTATGTGTTTTTGATTAGTATTATTTTTTTGTAGAATTGCGATTTGTTTCAAATTTAAAATTTTTGGATTGAGATTATGAGAATTTTAAATCTCGAAAATAATTATTTTTAACGTGATTATTTATGGCACTTTTGTTATAGACTTAGGTATAAAGGAATCCGGGGCAAGTTAGATTTTTAAAATCAGCGCGAAACGTTAATGTTTGCGTTTAAAATGGGACATTGGTACGCGCTAAGCTGATTTTAAAAATTTTCAATGTTTTAATGACATGATTGTCATTAAAACATTGTCCCATTTTAATTTTGGGACACAAAACTTTACGAACCGGAGGGTAAACTGTCACACTCTAAATATTTGGTATCGATTGTCACTCAAATTTTCGGAAAAATTTCCTCTCCCTAAAATAAACGAATATACTTTTGACATGCGTCTATTTGAATGATTGAGTTTAAACACTGGATGAAAAGATCATTTTGACGAAATAACTATTTAAATAACTCGAATTCTCCAAAAATATAGATACTGAATATTTTAGACAAATTTTTGTTTATACTCACATTGTGGATCCAGACGAGTTTTGATATTGATGGATTGGCATTGATGTGACACTCAAAATAGACGTCATCTCCTTCCTTGATGTCCTCTGGATTGAGGGTAGAGCCAAGGCTCAGCGAGACAATTGGTGGATCTGCCAAAAAAAAACAAACTCCATGACAAACGTCATTAGCTGATGGATGTATTTGCCAAAGGTTGTGAGCCTGGATTTGGTCTCTCCTATATATACTCGTGATGGTAAATATGAAATATATCAGTTTGAAATGCACGTGTTGGGTGTTTTATAAGGCTGCTTTTGGTATCTTTGTCCTGGCGAATATATTGCTGCGTTGCTGCCACAATAAAGGGGTCGTGAAACTCGCGTCGTCTCCTCCCGGTTGTAGCGGGCGCATGAGAGGGGGCATAGAGAGTTTCAGAGCGCTCTTCTGCTTCTCTCTCGACGTGTCGTATAATGTAACGCGTGAATTTAAGCGAGTACAACGAGCGTGAATAAAGCGCCCACTTGAGAGACGAAGAGTGAGGCTCAAAGCTCTCTCACTTTTCGTGCGTTGCGAATGATAAAGAGCCAAGTGATATACGTTTTATTGCGCGTAGCAAGGGGTTCGAGACTCTCGTTGAATTTAATCAACCTGATGGTCGTGGTGGCTCGACCATTTTTTTTACCTGCTGATAGGAGAGGCCCTTGACAAATCCTTCACGAAACTTTTATATAAAAAAACATTGATTATATCTTCTTGAATTTTTTTTTGTTCCATCGAATTTATTTTTCTATAGCAGTGGTAGAAGTTGGGCTTCACTAAAGACTGATAATCTTTTATGCTTTATTTTCTTCTTTTTTCGCTCGGCTTCTCGGTCACCTCGTTGTCAGGGCACTTTTATACTCCTGCCCATCTGTCGCTCGAGTACCCATCTTCCTGACTCGCGTCCGGTAATTTTCCGGATCCTCTTTGGACCGTTGGACGTAATTGAATACGTGACGCCACGTCATTTTCCGTAACTCGCACTTTTTCTACGCCAGCGAGAGTGTGTCTATCTCTCTCGCTTGCGCATTTCTCAGCGTCTCATTTCCCGCTAAAATCTCACTCGAGTTTGTGATAGTCCTGACGACTCGATAGACTCATTGTTTGTCGGAAAGATTACTTCCGTTATGATGACACGCTTGAGGTGCGCGTCGATGAGAAAAATTTTTCATCGATAAATTAACATATTTAAATTTTAGGAGAAACAATATTTTGAAAATAGAAATAAATCGCTTCACTTTGTGATTGCCGAAGAACGTAGTCTAGTTTTTTTTTTCGATTGATATTTCGATAATTTAGTAAATGAAAAAAGTAATGAAAAATATTATTTAAGTTAAATTAAAGAAAATTTAAATATTTTTAAAAAAATGTAGAGTAAATTTTTGCTGTATTTCTTTTTTTTTTTTCGCGATATTTTGAAAAATATGATTTTTTTTTAAATCAGAGATTTTTTAAAAACTGAAAGATAAAAAAAATTTTATTCAATATTTTTTATAGAAAATTTAATTTTTAAATATTTAACTGAAATAACATTTTTTATTATTTTGCTTATTTTTCGAGTTATCGCCAAAAAACTGAAAAAAAAATGAAAACATAAACAACAAAATTTTTTTCATCTCAATTGAACATTCTAAAAATTATCTTAAATAATTTAAGATAAATAAAATATGAAAAATAATACGTAGTTGTTAGTTTTTAAACTTTTTCTACATTAACTCTTGAATATACACTATAAATGCCAATGTATCAGTTGAATCAACAAAAAAAGTAGTAGAAAAAAAAAGTATTTATATATTGGATTTTGTAAAAAATAAAATATAATTTTATTGTTTTAATGTGCATTTTCCAGTCGAATAGATATTGAAAAATCGAAAAAATAAAATAAAATAAATTGCAGCATGTTGTATAGTTTGTTGATTACTCGTTTGATATGCAAAAATGTTTTTTCATCCAACACGATATTTTATATACACATTTCTATGCTTACACACAACATCCAGAATCCATGATTGCTCCAGGAAGAGTCCCTTGACATTTGGATTTTCAGCTCGGCACGTCACGGGTTTTCGGTTGTCATCAACACTCGGAACAAACTCCACTGTGCTGACAGTTCTATTTTGATTTCTCTCTTCCTGCAAACATGGAAACAAGGGTTTATTCGCTATTATTAATAGAAATATTTCCACAAATTAAAATATATAAAAATTTTGAAAATAAACAAACATTAGTTGGATGTAATATTTATGACTATATAGTGAGGAAGCTCAGTAGTGCATGTATAAGCGCGTTGAAAAGTCAATTGAATGGCTGACGAGTGGCATTTATAATTCTCAAGGTTTTTCAAAAGTTGATTTCATGGTTTAAGTTGCTAGCGGACAAAACTTTCCGTTTAGTGAGTAAATGCAGACGGCGAATTCAAACAGTCACAGTTGACGCTCTTGGCGAAAGGGGTTGAAAGAGACGGCGGTTGGAAGGCAGCAATGGCTATGTATATGTATATATACATATAGTGCATATAGATATAGACTTTTGCTCGGGAATGGGAAAGCGAGTGGCGCGTTAGTCGAGCGTGTGTACGCTTTCACTCATCCGGAAGTTCCAGTAACCAGTCTTTGGGATATCTTGTTAAGGAACTTAACGCGCTTGCGCTGTTATCCGTCGCTCAATTTTCCATAATATCCTATATCCTCACCTAGACAATGACAGCATAACCTAAAAATGGATTAAAAATATAATCAAATATAATTTTTTCTTATAGGGGAATGTCGAGCAAAATGGGATACCTAAAAAAACGAGTAAAACTTTTTTTCTTCAATCGCGCCAATTAAAATATTGAATTATTATCTATAATTTTAATCAAATTTTATTTCAATTACTATCTAATCATCTGTTTAACTTTTTGTGCTTTCTATCTATAGGGCTTTTACTGTAATTTGAAATTAGTAAAACTGTATTCTATAAGCAATTATAATTATTTCTTCAATTTTTGTCCTTTTTAGCAGGCTTTTACTCCATTTTTATACTTTTGGTTTAAAAAAAATCATTATTATTTAAATACTCTATTTTGCCACACTTTCCCCTAAATGTAAATATTGGCTAAAATTTTTTTTTGATTAGTATAGTACAGGGGAGATTGGACGTATAATTGAAACACAGTGTCAGTTAAAACAGTGACCTTTAAAAATCAGTAAATGATAATATATTCGATTTTGATAAATATTTATATAAAGAATAGCACAACAATGCGCTAATACAGGTTTTTTTCTATAATAATTAATAATGAATAGTTGGAATAAAATATTTACTGTTTTACGGTGCCGACAGCAACAGGCGTTGCTGTTTTTTTTTTTCTGATTTTACACTTATTATTTATTGCGTATAAATTTGGACGATAAACTACTTTAAATAATAGTTTTTGAGTTTTAAGGAATAACTAGAAAATGTGTTAAATTATCCCTTAAAGCATATATAAATTTATCTTTATTGAAAATAAAAACACTTTTATTGCAAATCTTCAATTAAAAATGTTTTCACTGTAACTTTCTAGGTATCAATTTGAACAGAGAACAAGCTAAAAGTTTTTTATCGATAAAAATATAATCGATCATTATATTTTAATTTTTATAAATTTTTATGAGAGTATATAGTGTTCAAAATTATTGTACCAAAACTAATGGCTTAATAATTATTACTTTGAACACAATAAATTCTAAGAATTTTAGCGTTTCAATTGAGTTCAGTCTTCTTTATGATGGTTTTTTAGCTTTAAGATTAGTTGGATATTCCGAAGTGTTATAATGTCGTCTGATACAAAAAAGTGATTATGTTTGAAAATGGATGCGAGTTAGACAAGTTTTGTCGAGAACCTATTTTGTACCATATTAAATTATCTACAAAAAAGGTTTCCTGATAAAAATCTCTTTCTTCAGCCAATTTTAAGATATTTTGATACAAAACAGTAGGATAATTTTTATAGTTCATATCCCATTTGGCTTTAGACAAGTGAAATTTTATTAATAATTGTTTTATATCCAAAGTATTCCCTTCCAATCTATCGATTAACATATTAAAAAACGAATTATTGATGACCCGAAATGGAGAAAAATAATTTCAATTTTAGTTTTGACAAAAAAAAAAAAGCGAAAAATGTGTGCAATTTAACACAAAACAAACAAAATCTACAGAAAAATTTCGTCGTGAGTAATAAAAATATGATTTATTCTCTACCTCAGTAAAATAAATAGTTAAAAAATTGATCATCGATGATCACTGTCAAAGTAATTCATCATAAATTCCTGTGTATGAACAAAAACGAACATGACATGAACTTAAAAAAATTCTACATTTATCAAACATGAATTATTAATATATTTTCGATAAATGGTAAATTTTTCATGTATCAAAAAACTGTCTTTCTCTATTTATGTACAGTTGACATACATCAAAAGTTAAAAATTTCACAAGATTTATTCATTAAAAAAAATTAAAAAAAAAAATTTTAAAGAAAAAAAAATTGTATATACGATAAATTTAACGACATAAAAAAATATTTTCTTTGAATATATATATTAAAATTTATCAAAGTAAATTATCTGTCGACAAAATTAATTTTCTAGCAAAATTTTCATTATGATTCATAATTTTCTTTTTTTTTTTAATCGCTCGATTGAAGCGTATGAAGTCTGCGTTTAATTAATTGCTTGATCAAAATCTGCTCTTCCTTTCAACAAGGAAATTGTCGTCGTTGAATCTTTGCATGGCAGAGTCAGAGGGTTGAGAATCAGGGGAATAATTTGTGAAGTAAAAGGAGGTAAAGTGCGACGAGTGAGCTCGTTAGTAGGTTTTTCATGAAAAATAATTTATCTAATAAATAAATAACACAAAAATATAGGGGCACCAACTGAATGGCCATCAAGTTAGATAATCACGATATAGGATGGGCGACATGCAGCAGTTGTTTTATCGGTTGGAGTCTCCAGGTGCACTTGACGTTTTTAATTTCCTATTCAAAGTCTGATTGCGTTGTGTATCCGTCGCTTTTTTTTTTCTCGACGGTTTTTTCTCGCTGCTTCATAGCCTTGTGGAGCCGTATGCCCCATCGTTGCAGTAGTAACTTACTTGAATTATACCCCATGGCAATAACAGATGCTGTACATATTTTTCCCCCCACGAAATCTCGTAGATTGTCTGTATTTATTTCTTTTCCTTCATTAGTACCGACTGGAAATAATATATTAATTACTGCAGCAGCGCCACATTGACTGGAATTATTTTTATTTTTACCTCTTAATTTTTACGATCTTTTTTTCCGTCCACTTTTTCGTGTTCGTGTGGATGGTTATTATTCTAAAAAGCTAAAGTAGCGAGCATACGCGCCGGCTTGTGCGTAATTTTGGTAAGGAAATAAAAAGAAAAACCGCTAGCTATCTGCTGGACTATAAGTAACAATGTATATACCTACTGGGTGCGCGCCAGCTGGGAAATATAGGGATTGCCTTTAACTTCTATAATTCCAGTGAGTAATATTCGAAAAAAAGTAAGATGTTTTTGCAATTAATTTTTTCTGCACTTAACATATGTATATTTTAACGAGAAAAAAAATACATAAAATTTAAATTCTACATAAATAATTGTTGTTATTGAAATTGATAAATATGAGGGGAAAAAGTGAGATGAAATGAAGCATGTAAGGCAACAATTATGACTTTTGATAATTTAGTAGGGCTTAAAACATAGTAAATGCCTGCTAGACAGTTTCGTTGAAAGAATTTAATTATATAAACGTTGCTAAAAAGATCTATATAACTGAGGGGCATGTCATTTTTTGATGAAATATTCCGAGACTTTTGGGAAATGTTCAAAATCGAAGGGTGTTTCAACTGCAACCTGCTATAGGCGTCAATTTAAACAGAAAACAAGCCAAAAGCTCTTTATGGATATAAAAATGTAACCAATCTTTATATTCAAATTTCTATAAATTTTCTAGTTGTTTGCAAAAAAAATTTTATTCTAATACACTCATGACTGGATATTAATTAACAAAAAGTTTTAATTTTTCCAAAAAAACAGTAACACTACTTTGAAATCTATATTTTTCATGAGATCACTAGTTGGATTAGTTGGATATCTAAATTTTCAAGTGGCTCTAGAAATCAAATAAATTCAAACAGAGAAAAAACTATATTTACAATCGAGAAATTACATCGAATAAAAAATATAAATATTTACTCAACTTCGAATCGCACAAAATGTGAAATATATTTTTCTCTAACTATTATACCACGGTAGTAATTGGATTATTTCTTCAAAGAAATCATCGATGATGTAAAATAGGAAAAGCTCCAAGATAGAGAGAATGAGATATGGTATATCTGAAAAGAGACGTCGGCAGTCAGAGCAGTACGGTATCAGTGCGCAATAGTCTGTCGTTGACGAGATGGAATTGAATGCACACCTGGTTATGAGAAGGAAAATTCAACACTCTCTCTCTCTGAATGTATTGAGAAAAACCTATACCTATAACATATACACAACCGATGCGACTTGCATATCGAAAGATTTCTGCAGAAATGGAAACGAGAAAAGAGAGCAGAGAACATATCCAACTACTCGTTCTCATTCTTCAACTTGTTGTCATGATGCTTGAAGTATCTAGGACAGAAGATAGTTTTGACCGTCAGTGACGTAGTCATGTCACGTATATCTTTGTATATAGTCGAATATATAAATTTTACGGATTTTCGGAGGACGCATATGTGAATGTAGAAATTTCCAGGAAGAAGTGTCAACTCATTACAGTGACAAGATCAATAGAACTCTCTGTAGAAATCAGTATTCAACTTGATTTGCTTTATCACTGTCACAAGACTCTCTAACTTGAATAATTACAGCCCTTGTTACGTCTTGGATAATATGCAGAAGTCGAGAAAGTGTGGCTACAGGAGATGTGTGCACACTGGCGCACGGAAATCTGCTGGAAAATTGGCGGTACGTTGTGTTAACGAACTACATGAAGCTAATTATAATCAGTAAATAGTTTCAAGTAGGAAGCTCTAGGCTCGACAAGAATGTAAGACTTCAGTATCATATTTCTTGATGTAGGAAAATAAAAATTTAAGTGAAAAAAGTTTTTGTTTGCTTGGTTATATAGTGTGTGTGGGTTTTCCCTGTTGTTATTACTCGGGAAATGGTGTGAGGTGAGCAGTGACTGAGTAATCAGTTGAATTCCCATGAATTCCTGATGAAATCGTTACGTATGAATGCACTGTGTGATCTCATCCGTGTGCTTGCTCTCTGTCTGGGCGTTGAGTTGTACACAATATTATTTGATTTCGGTTTGGTTTGGCTGTGATAACACGATGTAATGTGTTTCATATATGAAAAGAAAACAAATGTCATCGAAATAATGCAATAATGAGAAATCTATAGATTTCTCATGATTGCATTATTTCGATGACATTTGTTTTCTGTATTGATTGGATGATACTCTCTTAAGGAGTTACGATGGCTATCCCAAAATGAGAGAAATTCAAAACGTTGTATCTCCGATATTAAATCAGTCAGAGGCCCAATTTTGATTTTATTAGATTCAAGTGCCCTATTGGCTATCCAAAAGTGGTATTATAAAAACTTTTTTGTTAATTCGTTGATTAGAAAATCAATTTTCAAAAATCGAAAAATCAAAAAAGTTCCAGCGAAACAAAATACTAACCATTTATTGCTCTGTCTTTTCTGCAGCAATATTTCAAGTTTTATTCAATATTCGTCCACTTCGTTTACGAGAAATTGGGAATTCAAATATAGCTCTTTATACATAGGCCCTTCTGGCGATAGCGGCTTATAATCGCAAGTTCAAGTGACATTTTCTCATAAACCAGGTGGTGGAATGATTTAAAATTTAAACCATACATGCTCGATCATAAGACCATTAATTGACGAAAGTTTCAAATCCATGGAACTTTTTTCATGTCGTCATCGAAACTCCTTAAACCGAAGCAGCAGTGACAAGTTGACTGTTTTATCCAGTGACTCTTAATTTAAGTGATTAAAACAGTTGATGTTCACTGATTACTCAGTTCTATATGCATATTCGGGCTGTCAACTGTTTAAAACGGTGGATTTCAAATTTATTCTAATAATTTTTACATGTCACTGACTATAGTTTTTTAAAACAGTGGATTTCACTTGCTCAAATAATTAATTTCACTCGATAAAACAGTGTAGAACATCTTTCACTATTTCGCGTAAATGTCATAATAATGATTTGAGCAAAAATATTTATTTTTCCAAAATTTTACACAAAAAATGTTTAAAAGACTAAAAACGTTGCGCCGAGATATTTAGGTTTATTGAGCAGAAAACAGTCAAAACGAAAGAGATCTATTGAAAACTACAGAAAAAATAGTAAAATTCTAGTAATTTTTTAAAATTTATCTTAGTAGAGCCTAAAAAACCTTAAAAACCACTACATAACAAAATTTGACGAGAAATTAGTTTAGAAAAAAGTCTGATTCTTTCTAAACTTACAAATCGAAATTTCATCTCATTCCTAATGAGAATTTAGGTTAAAAAATAAAGTTAAAAATATATATATTGAGAGTGTTTTTGAATTCGTTTAAAGAGTAATTGCATTTTTCTGTCACTAGCATCACTATTTTTAACACACATTAATGTATAATTATCATTTGCTTTCTGAAACTTCAGTTTAATAACGCGAAAATCAAAGCACCTCTATTTGATGTTTCGTTGATGCAAAGGACTAAAACGACAAGATTTATTATTTCATCTTTCATATGCATGTATAATTTTCCTCAAAATTAAATTAACATGTATTGTTCCTAAGGTATAATTGTTCAAGTATATGCTATTAATATAACTGCACTTACTTTGACGTGTTTCAATGGTCGTTTGCCTTTGTACCAGGTTATTACGGCTGGAGGATTGGAACCAGTTGTCTCACATTCGAGTTCGTAACGGTGCTTTGCCTGCAGAGACTCATTTTCATCTGCAGAATTTGGTCTGCTTACTTTTACCGTCAGTGGTTTTACTGTAAATGTAATTGTTGGGTTTAGTTGGATATGACTTTATTTACATTTAAAACTGAATTTATACAGTTAGTAAATGGAAATTTAATAAAAAATTGTCTATGAATTAATATTGATCTGAAACATTGAAAAAAATGAATTTTAAAAATGATTAAAACGCTTTTTAGGTAGATTTCATAAAATCTAACTATTGCATTTGTCCTTAAGGTGAAATTTTTACCTGAATTTCTCATATTATATGTTCTAATTAGTCGATTAGGGTTCAAAAATAGTAGTGGTCAAGAAATTTATATGTATATAACCGGGCTTTTCATCACGATAGCGGCCGTAGTTTGTAGCCGATATTAATAAAACCTAATATTCTTACTCTTTGGATTAATATCTTGGATAAGTTCGAATTTCAGAGAAATCGGTCAATTAGTTTAGAAATCGTGGCCATTTAAAATTTCAAAAATCGCTAAAAACGCTATTATCATTACTTCTTTTCGGATTATCTTGCAAATAAGAACAGATAGGTTATTTTCGATAGAAGCATCTTGAAGCTTATGAAATTATCTTTAAAATGACGTACTACTCTTATTTTTCTGCAATGTTAATCGGTTTCAAAACTATACAAATGAAATCTACCTTCCATCTCGGGTGAGGCCGAATGGCGTTTTTTTTTTTTAGTACGATTGAGATATCGCGTTTGTGAGTCGATATATTGATGCGTTTTGTGGCTTCAAGCTCTCTCTTGTTCTTGTAACTCTGGAAAAGGGAATAATATTGTCAATATGGTTTTCAATTTTGGCAGATATTGCAATGATAGTATTGACGGAGCCGTTAGCGCGATAAATCCGGCTTTCCAATTGGCTCGCATCATCCCAGATATGATCCATTCGAGCATGAAATATGAAAACTATGAGGTTGGCTGGTTTAACTGTATGGCTATGATGCTCAAGAGATATTTACACTATCGCAATCATGCACAGGTATGATCCACTGATTTTTATATAGCAATAGGATGCATTTATCGACCTAAATTGCATCTGCCGCACGAGGAAAACAATTTGTTGAATCTAATTCATCTTTTATTTATTGATTTCAAATTTTTTCTATCTATATTTAGATATTTTAATAATTTTTAAAGGTGATATTTAAATTTTTACTCAAGGGATTACGGTTAATTCAATGAAAAAATTCGTCACTTTTTCAGAAATTTATTCTAGGATGTTGTAAATGAATTTTTAATAAACTGGCATGTAATCATATCATTTCAACCTAAATTTTTCTAAATTTTCATTGAAAAATTCGTATAAATAAACCGCGACAACAGAAAATCTCGATATATACAGCAATGACAAAAAATGCCATTCGGCAGCCGAAATGGAAGTAGATTTCTTTTCGAAATCTCGTTTTAGAAAAACGAATGCAATAGCAAAATTTCACTGAATCATTTGGTTGGATATAATTAAATTTTCTAGAGTAGCAAAAATATATCGATATGAAAATTAAAGCTTATTGAATCAGCTTTCGGATGAACTCAACGAATATTAAATAAGTTATCGCATTCAAAAGTTTTCTGAGATGAAATTATTAAAAATCGGATTTTTTTTCGTTTTTCGAAAATTTTAATTTGCTGCCATTTCTAAACTGATCAACCTATTTAGCTCATCTTTGAACTTAACTTTGGTATTGGTCCATAGAATATGTATGCCGAGTTTCATTAGGATCTGTTAAGAATTGTAGTCGTTGTTTTATTCTGTTAATTTAAGTGCCAGTGGTCATTAATTGGTACCTGGTCAGAAACTGGCACAACTATACCCTATACTCTACTTTAAAATAATAAAATAATTTTTTGTATTTTTACAACCATGTGTTTTTTATCCGTTAATTTTTATAATGATAAATTTTCTCGGGAAAATTTTTTCCACAGGATTACACAAATTTATAATAATCTCAGGTATAATATATTTTTCAGTTTTAACGAGCTGATTGATGACAATATAATAAATATTCAATTTAAAAAATCGTATTTATTTTATTTTAAATTACGATAATATTTTACATCACATATATTTAACTCTGGATATTTTATCTCTTCCATAATAGCTGTAGCAGAAAAAAAAAAATTTAATATTTATATTTTATCAATTACGGTATGATTTACAGTTGGTATATACATCAAAGGGGGAGAGAGTCTCGACGACTTTTAATCTCTGCGAAACAAATGATTTTTATAAGGGGTGAATTTTTTTGTACTTTCTTGAAAACGATCGTGCGCGCGAGACAAAACCCGAGTTGAATGTCGTTTCAAGGGGAATATCGTGAGGAATTTAATGTATTTAACTGCTTATCTTTTGCGAGCCGTTTGTACCGAAGCGAGAGCTCAAAAAGCAACTTGTCTCGACGTGATTTGCGGCAAAATTTCTCTTCTGCTGAGTCTTGTAGATGTTGTCTCTAAAGCAAGTCAAGATAACGCTACACTGTTCTTGATTTGTTAAACGCCAAGCATTTGTTCTGGTGTCGCTAGAGCCATCTATATTATCTATCTGCCTATCTAACCTTTGTTGTATTCAATATAGATTTATATATTGATTTCTCTTTAGAACATGCTATAAACTATGTTGAAAATATTTTCCCTTTTCACTTTATTTAACTGAAATGACTTATATCATCAATAATTGTACAAACAATTGTATTATACATATTTCTATATGTTTGAAAACTGGTGAATTAAAAAAATTTTTGATCAGAAACGTCAAAGAAATTTAATAAATAAATACACGAAATGGAGTATATACTGAAAAAAAAACAAACAATTTTTAACGATATTCAAGAAATTTAAAATACAGAAATTTCTATTGAACGATAAATTTTCGTTTTTTTTTTTTTTCCTCGAATCATAATGGCTCAGGAAAAATTGAAATTTACAAGTTTATTCATTATCAAGTTTTTCAAAAAAACTATTTAGAGCCTGAATATTCTAGATTGCAGATTTTTTGGTCAAAGAAATATTCGCAATTTTTAGTTAAAGCATAAAAAAAAAATTTTTTTTCTTTGAATTTTTTTATATGACCATTTAGTACTGATATACAGCTCGTCAAAAATCACCGAAAATTAATAAAATTAGAAAATCAAATAATTTATTAATTAAAATACTTACGTATTAAATCTAGCGTTACAGTTTTTCGTTTTGGAGGTACTAGATTGGTGTTGGAGGCCTCACAAGTGAAATTTAATCCTAAATCTGTTCGATGTAATGATCTCATAGTCAACCTTAAAAAAAAAAAAAATTTACTGTATAAAAAGACTGCTCTGGAATGAATTAAAGAAATTATTTAAAAAATTTAAGCATTTTTTTTTTTTTCATTATAATAATCAATTGAATTATTTAGATTTAGAAAAAAATAAATAAAATGAAATAAACGTACTTATTCTCGATGACGTCGGCAGCGCTTTTTACAAACTGTTCAATAGTGGCGTTGGCGACATGCCAGCTAATTTTTGGTGGCGGCGAGCCTGAAATTCAGAGTGAATAAATAATTAATTATAATCTAATTGAATGCCAATAATAATTAATAAAAAAAAAAAATACCTTAAACCGTAATTCATGAAAATCTGCTATTGGCGCACATTATTTCATGGTAATTACAGTTTGATAAATTCGAAGTATAATCCCCCAGAATAAGAAAAAAAATTTATGCGAAAGTCAAATAGTTCGAGGGCATTATAAACCAACAATAAACGGAAAAAATTCGGAAATTCTAGCAAAAATTTTAAACATAAAGCATTATACATAAAGAGCCACATCGTTATTCCATCTACGCGGGGTATAGTATAATATAAACTCGAGTGTAGAGCATTGAGACGAGGGTTTAGTGCCTTTGGTATTCTTCTGGCTTTACTGCCATACCCACTGGAGGACTTCTCGCCAATTTCAAATTAGCCTACTCTCAAGGGGAGAAAAATACAGGTCAAATCCTGACATCTGTAGAAAGAAAATTCGAAAATTGGTTTTTCGTTGGGATTCATGTATATGAATATATAAATATTTCAAGTAAATATTGTACGTATATTGAAAAGCTGTAATATATAAACTGAATAGTCGAGGAATTTTTGTATTAGAAATATTTTCAGGATGATACAAGCTATATTAAATTTTTATATCAAGTTATTTTCATTGTATAAATCGTCGATATAAAACATTTTAATATACGCTCAATAAAAGGAAAATAATACAGAAAAAATTTATTTTTATATTTATCAAAAAATGACTGCAAATTATTTTTTTTTTATACAATTAAAAAATGCTATGGTAATCTTAGTGCTTTCCAGTATTTAATTAGAGTATTACGAGGATAAAAATTAATATGAAAAAGTTATTAGAAATTTATAATAAGAGTTAGATAAATTTAAAAAAAACAATGATTTAGCAGAAATTCAAGTAGTTGCTGGGTTTTTTTTTTTTTTCTTTTTTTTGGATATTGAGTGAATCTGCATTCAAAGTGCTGACTTTGCGGGCTAAATTAAGCCATTTTCGGCCTCAAAATATAATTTTTCGCAATTTTAAATTAATTCAGAAATTGAATATCGAATTTACGAGATAACTTTCGGAACTCCGCGGTCACCCATCCAAGTACGGAACCTCCATTATAAACTTGCTTGGCGCGCCTTTAACGTCGTAATTTGAATATAAAGGCGCGGAAAGCTGGCTTATAACTCCCGAAATTTCTAGTTTTTAAAATTATTTCACTACTTATTAATCAAATTCATGAGAACTACTGAACTTGGTTTTAATTTAGCGATTTCACACATATTTTTGTGGAGGCGCATGAATCACTACTTATTAATCAAATTCATGAGAACTACTGAACTTGGTTTTAATTTAGCGATTTCACACATATTTTTGTGGAGGCGCATGAACTTGGCGTCTATTTTTTTACAGCGAAGCTGTATTTTTGGGGATTTTGGGGGATTCTATTTTACCTGAAATTTAATGAATATTGGTTTACAATTATTTTTTTTTTTTATATCTAAAGATTTAAGGGGATGAAATATACCAATGAAAAGTAGAAAATATATTTTAAATTGTAAAATTGTCTGTGTTTAATCGATTTTTTACTTTATAGAATTTTTGACGCAGCCATATTACGATCTTTCGTGGTTATAATCGCGATAAAATTGTAAAATTGTCTGTGTTTAATCGATTTTTTACTTTATAGAATTTTTGACGCAGCCATATTACGATCTTTCGTGGTTATAATCGCGATCAATACTGCGCGATAAATTTTACGAATGATTGCTCGCAATCCAATCATTTTGTGCACGGTGCTACTATCAGGGAGTGAAAAAAAAAACTACTTCCACAACGACCTTATGACTTTACGTCAAGTCAAGCGTTTAATTGCTTCCCGCTGGTGACAATTGTAATCGAGAGATAGCTCAAGTTATATAGGCCGCTATGAAATTTAGTATCGGTCGTTGAGGCGTGAATTGCTTGGTCGCACAATCACCACTACTACACAGTGTGTGCCTCCTAGGATTAATGAATAATATCTTCCGCAATGACAGCTGAACTTCTGCTCTGTTCAATAGCTACCAAGTTATATAGCTTTTTGTATGGTTTCAAGCGTCCGGTTTTAACGAGGTCTAATTTTCATTTTATTGAAGCTCACGTTTGTATTTTGTGATTCTACGTTTTTACGCGAATACAAAAAAATTTCAACAAAAATAATTAATTTTTTTTTTGAGGTTATAATACGTTTTAAAATAGTTTAAAATAAATTTTTAATAGTCATTTTAATTTATTAATGAAAAATTTCAATAAATTTGTACAAAATTTGGAAAAATAATTACAGAAATTAAAGAAATTTTTTTTAACTATTTTAGAACAACTAAAATAAAATATATTTTCCAATTTACAGAGCTTATGAATTAAAATTTTTATGACTTGATTTCTCGTGAAAAATGAAAATTGATCAAAGGAGATCAAAAGCCTGAGATCATGTTTGATTAAAATTTTGGTAATATCAAATTAGATCTCAGGAGATGTGTAGAGATGTAATAAATATATATTTTAGTCAATAACCTAAATATTATATAAAAATATTATTTTTTACGTGTTACATCATGTGAAAAATATTCGACTTGATGACAAAAAAATTGAATATCGAATTTACGAGATAACTTTCGGAACTCCGCGGTCACCCATCCAAGTACGGAACCTCCTCACGAGTGCTTAACTTCATTGATCTGTTGCTTATGAATATCGAATTTACGAGATAACTTTCGGAACTCCGCGGTCACCCATCCAAGTACGGAACCTCCTCACGAGTGCTTAACTTCATTGATCTGTTGCTTGACGTTAAGACTGCTCGACCATCATCTTGATTCGTATGTCTGAGGATAGTTGACACATACATTTGGAATAAATTATGAAAGGGAAGTTAGTAAAATATCCGACTAAGCTTTAAAAAAACCATTAATAATCACACGATTATTAATGGTTTTATTATTACTATTATTATTATAAATTATTAATACAGACTGAGATCTTATTACATCTCTGGTGAGCACCAGAGATCTTGCCAGATCTTCTCTCTCGTAGATTCTAAAATATTGAATCGTTCATAGATTTCATTACATCTATTGAGATCTACTTACATGAATGTGAATATCACATGTTACATCAACATAGATCTCCGTATACATGTAATGAAATGAACTGAGAAAGAAAAATTCCCAAAATTTTGATCTCAGTAGATCAACTTTGATTTATTTCTATCTTACTTGATCAAATCTCATTTTTCACGGGTAAATACGTATATAGATCGGAAATGTTGGTATACATTTTTTTTAATTTAAATATTATTTCATGGACATTATATATGTATCTCAAGCTGAAAATACTCACATATATATATGGATTATATATATGCATGAGGGGTGGTATCGTTGTTATTCACGAAGCATCTCGGATGAGATTGTGTTTTAACCGCCTTGGCGACGTGTTCTCATCGCGATGAAGCTATTTCTCGCCGGCCAATAACTTGGAGAGCTTTCTTTGCTACCCCACCGCGCGATGGTAAAAAAAAATTGTTTAATATGTATGTACAGTTAGAACAACTAGTAAATAACGAAATATGTATAGAACAACGCGTCGTTAGCATCGATAACTTTGTCAAGCATATCAATTTCATCATAAAATCTATAATGCGGAGACGATTTGGTTTTTTTTTCATCTTAAGAGGATTTTTCCCGGTAATATCGGGATCAGTTTTGTGCTGGGTGAATACTAATTTTTTTTGTTGGAAAGTTGCTTGTATTATTGGAGCTGTGATGTATATACGCTTATTCATCCAATTTTCTAGACCTTTGAATAACACGGCATGAGCGCTCGTGGATCATTAATTTTAAATTAGGAGATAATGAGCGCATTTGTATATATATATGCTTTGCACCATTATCAAACCATTATTTTGAAATTTCTGCCGATCGATGCTGATGGATATGAACAAATTAACATGAATTTATTTTTTGTAACTCTAAATCGCGGATTAATTATCTTTAATTTTTTTCTCATTGCGCTTCATTTATTTGCTCGTGATTAATTGTGACTGATATCCATTTTTTTGACAGGACAAATTATTTTGCTAATTTAAGAAAAATTGTTTCAATATATTTAGCGGGAAATAAATTCGGACCGTCTTTTTTTTAATGACCGCAAAATTTTGTATTTTTTTTTTTTCAGTTATTTTTATGCAAAATTATATAGAAAAATTAAAAGTAGCACTTAACCCTAATTGGTCATAGTGATTTAGCAAATTTTAATTGAAAAAACCATCGAATCTCCGCTTATATAAAAATTTAACATGAGAATTTTTTTTTTAGAGTTTTAACACTAATTGTAGATGTAAAAAAGTTTTGCACACCCCTTATGCAAAGAAATAGGGCTTTTGCTCAATATTCGCTATTTTGCTAATATTTCTAATTAAAATAGGATACTCGATGAATTTTGATTCAATTATTTACAGAATTATGAAAGAAAACGAACGAAATGATCACTTTTTTCCTACATTCAATCTGACTAATTCTATTTTAAAAATAAATTATAAACTTTTTATAGCAATAACCAAAATGAGGGGTTAACATGGTGACAAACAGGCTCAAGAGTAAGGGGGGGGGGGTTATAAGATATCCAACTAAGAAAATTATTAAAAACATGCATTCAAATATATGTCAATGTATGTAAAAACTAAATATAAATATAATGTAATAATTTAAAATTCAATTTTTTTTAGATCAAAAAATCTATTTTCTATACTTTTTATGATAAAATATTTTAGGAAAGTATTTCAATCGATCAAAAAATTCATTTTTCTATTATACAAATTGAATTTTTGATAAATTTATTTTGATTGAATATTTTATTTGTGTATATATATTAATTTTACAATTATTTCGATAAAAATTATGTTAAGATATCCAACTAAAATATACTTTTTTATATAAAAAAAATTATTAAATAAAATAACTATTATTATTTTTTATTTATCAAGGAAAATTAGATGAATCAACTTTTGTAGATATATAAGTTTCCGTTAATCATGAGTTTTCTGTGAGTCAATATAAGCATAAAAAAAGAAATATTTTTGACGTTAAAAGGTACTTAGCTTGGCAACTATTTCAACGGAATGAAATCAAGCTGAGTGCAACAACCACTGTGCAAATTTGTATATGTCATTCAAATATTTGTACTATACATAGAGCGCGAGTTCGAAGAGGTGCGCAGAGCACAAAGCACATGATGGTGACGACGCGAGCAATATCGAATTGAAAAAGCATATATAGATAAAGTCTAAAGAAGAGATGATGGAAAAAGAGTGGGTCGAAGAAGGGAAGAAATAATCTTTTAAAGCGGCCGTAAAAGTTGCGCCAGTTATAAACAGAAATTTAGATCCAGTTGCCAAAGTAAACACCCAAGAGCTCTACAGTCCCCCTACTTGCAGAGAGCAAGCTCTGCCTTTGGCTCGCCGATCTTTTGCTTTTCCCTCTCTTGCGCTCGCTGTCTGTCGAAACTCCCAACTTTTCACTTACCCTCGCTCGCCGATAAAAAGTTGCCTGATCTAATAACTGGTGACACCACCAGAGCTATCCCAACTCTATTACATATATAACTTATGTGGTATTGTATATACCTGAGCATGCACCAAGCACCCCACGTTCATCAAGTATAAAGTTTTCTCTTTGTCCGACGTGAGGTGTAAAGTGAATGGATACATGTCGCAGGACAAAAGCTATTAGGATACGAGCTTTTTCCGTCTCATAGTCAAATTTACTCGCGACAGCTTTTTGGCTGGATAATTTTTTTTTTCTAGTTTCACGGTAGTTAATAACTTTTTATGAAATTATAATGGTCTATTTTTCTTTTTTTTTTTTTACTTACCACCTGTTACACGGCACGTTAGGATTAAATCATCTCCCTCGTCATCAGGGCCTATTGTGCTGTTCAGAGCCTGTCCCCATCGGTCCAGAATTACTGGCCGCTCTGGCAATACTGAAAAATAAATATCATTTCTATCAGATAAAAAAAAAAAAACTATGATTAAAAATTAATATTAAAAATATTAAACTGCATTAAAAATAAATTAATTTAAAATACATTATAAATATTTTGGTATTCTCATATTGTTGAGATATTGGTAACACCCACGATACACGCTAATAAAAAAATTAATTATTGAAAATCTCGATGTCATTTATTTTAAATATAAAATTATAAGTTAATGAAAAACATCGGAAAAATAAGATTTATTGTGTTTTTTTGTAACAAAAATTTTCTTTTCTCCGGAGAAAATGACCCCATTCAGCCCCCGCAAACGACATAAAAATGACTACATTTATTTCAAGGCTTTATTTTCTTATTATTTTAATAAATTAAACTAACAGGGACTCTCCGATACTTTTCCTCCTGCTTGGCAAAAAAAAAAGACGTCGTTTTTCTCCCGGAAGAGGAAGGTAATGACCCGATTTCCGACCGCTATGACGGAAAAAATGTATATTCCTTTTTTTACTCATTTTATCGTGTGTCATGAATTGAGGGAAAAAAACAATTTAAGATTTATTTATTTTCTGATTTAATTACTGTGAAATCTTTCAATAGCTTTTTTTGATTCAATCAATTTTCATATAATACAATAACTATCTTAAACAAAAAAATATAGATGGAGTAACTTCTATGGGGGGAGTATTTTTGTTTTTCGGGTATCGTATCAAAAAATCATAGTTGATCAAATTTTAACAGCTTTTTTTTTTTAATTTGCAAAAATTGTCAAAATAAAAATTTTTTTTCTCTTGTAATTGAAAAATTAGAAATCGGAAATTGAAAATATATCAGTTTTCCACCATAAATTGCATAAGGCACATCGATTTTTTTTTTTCGAATAACTTAATCAAAATTTACTTAAAATTATTAAATAAACTGGCATAACAAATTAAATTCGTTCCTAACCTGTGATGATACAATAGTAACTTCGTCATATAAAAAAAACATTGTTTTCGAACATTCCTCAAGAATAAATCATCGGTTAACGTTCATTGATTTCTTTTTTACCTGTTTTTATAAACTTTTTGTCAATAAAGCTATCGAAATTAATTTTTTTTTACTTTTTTTTTTTCATTTTATAGAATGACCTCATTAATCATTGACGATTTATTCAAAAAGATGTTTCTAACATATTCCTGATCCTATACATTATTAGGTAAAATTTCATCCAAAGTTTAATAAATTAATCAATGGTTCTATTCGATAACCTTACTGACCAGTTCCAAAAGCATCATTCCAATAAAACTGTTAAAAAACTGTCGAATAGAGTGCTGAACGTATTACATTATAAAAGACGTATTCAATCTCGTAGAGATTCATCCATTTCAATAGATAAAAAGTGGTACCACCAGAGCCGAGCTTTTAGAATATAGTCCGTACGAAAAACTAAAAAAAAATGTATGAGAGTAGAATAAAAAAAAAATTCCAGCACAGTGCAAAATTCATATCTGTTCAAAGCTGCACCCGTTTTGAAGGTATGTACATAGGTGAGTCTATATTAATCGACGAGTATCCCCGCACATGTGATATGTTATTGGACCGAATATCAATCCAGCAAATTCCAAATGGTATATTTTCCAAAGGAAACAGGATGTGCAGATGAATCCTGAAAAATTCCGTTGGATAGCAGCTACGCTAGGAAATTAGTTCCACCAAAAACCTAATGCAAATTAAGGTCACAAATGGCCGCTGGTGTTAAAGGGTAATGAGAGGACGAGAGAGAAGAGGAACCATAGTGGTAATTACCGGTGGTCATCAATCGGGCTTTTCCGTTGCGCACCGATAATTTTAGGGGGCGATAGGTAAATCGTCCGGATAGATAGAAGGATATGTATATATGCAGTAAAGGGATAAAGAGAGGAAGTAGGGGATACAGTTGACGGGTAGCCTTCTCTATACTATGTACCGGCCACAATTTTAATTGAGTCAATTTCAACCTGGCTTTTATCTCTGTGCGTGCCTTTGAGTCGAGTGGTGTTGGAAGATTACATTGCACGTGTTCATTAACAGGCATATGTTCAATGTCATGAGTAAAGTCGGAAAAAAGCCCGGATAATATTTTATCTGATTTCACTTATTGCAATCGAAATAACTTGGTTTATACTTGAATACTATATCCATAAAGGCTCTTAATTGAGGTTTCGCTACCGGCATGATTCCATTTAATTTTCATGTTAAACGAATGAAAAAAAAATGATGAGAATTTCATTCAGAAAATTGTATAATCATGTAAACTAATTTTTAATTCTATATAAAGATATCAGAAGGCTCGGTCGAGCCTTTACGTACGCGTAGGCACACGATTCGAGGGAGTAGGGATGTTTATTTTTTGAATATCTCGTGATTTACGCATTATTACGAGACCAAACACAGATAAACACGTTTTCTAGATAGTTTTACATAATTTACTTTCTAAAATAGAGCCCACGTAATTATGAATTTTCGGCGACTGACAGAAAAACAATCATCGTGACTTTCGCACACACGGATGTCGCCTAAAGCCCGGTCCTCACTCGTCTCGCTACTATATCGACTCAGCTGTCTGGATCCTGCCGACCCGCGCAATTCAAATTAATTATAATTAATATTCACTATTTTTATTATTTTTTATGACTTCTATCAATATTTACATTACTGTCACTATGATTTTTTACATTATTGCTTGTCAAGTTGAAAAGATTAATTTACAACATTATCACAAAAAATATACTTGGTAAGTCTGGTTTTCAGATATTTATACCCGGTATGTAGGTGCTATATCAGCAATTTTTAAACAGGGGCAACGTCTTGTTACACGGAACGTGTTTTTTTAAGGATAAGGTGTAATAATAAAATCTGATATCATATATTTAAAATTTTTTAGTTCAGTTTTTAGTAGATTTCAATTTTAAAATTTTTTTCTAATAGAAAAATTGAATTTTCTGCATTATCGACGAAAATAGAATTCCACTGTGATTATACAATCGTTTGTCGGAGGCAATAACCTCTATCTGTTAGAAATGGTTATTTTCAGAAACCCAAAAAAACTTGCTATCAATTTAAAAATGTAATAATACGATTACTATGGATTTTTTCAATAATTAATAGCTTTTTCGAGGGTAACAGAACCTCTATGCAATCGAGGACTAGTGAATATAACCACTGACATTTAAATTGAATGAATAAAAAATAGCGCTGAATTATAGATAATGCATAAAATGCTATATTTAATCGAAAATTTCATACAGGGAACGCGTAAATT
The DNA here is from genome assembly GCA_002156465.1 of Macrocentrus cingulum. NCBI lineage: Eukaryota > Metazoa > Arthropoda > Insecta > Hymenoptera > Braconidae > Macrocentrus > Macrocentrus cingulum. The sequence goes on from MVJL01003621.1 coordinate 46,594, forward strand.
TACAGAAGTATGTATATATGGTTTTTAGAATGTAAAATTAATTATAAAGTTCGTACATACTAGTCGAGATGACTCATTTACTGAAATGTGAAACATTTCAAACGGCATGTCACTATTGAATGACTGGATCAAATTTATCTAACCCAAAATACACATGTGGTTAAGCCAAAAAAAAAACGAAATTCATTCAATATTATTGCAATAAAGTGACTCGTTACGTTAATTTTTGATTAGTTTGAATAATTTCAATGTTTTAGAACATAAAAATAATATATTTTGTAAACATTGCGGTTTTTCCATTAGGGCGTCATTTGCTGGTTTTTTTGTTTATACGTGGAATTCTTTTTTTCATAATATTGCTTTATTTTGTTCACCAAAAAAAAATTACAAATCGAAAATATGTTAAAATGATGTAATCGTCCAATTTTGCTCAACTAGTCATTCGCTAGTATCGTTATAGCTTGTATTTAAATGAAAAATTCCACTTTTATATGCATAACGAATTTTTCAACCTTCTCTGTTTATAGAATGAAAATGCGAATCGTCGATACACGGCGACTCATTATGCACCCCGTTCAGATATTGCCAAAAGCTGAATATATACCTGCCACCATTGATGTTTGCAATTGAATAGATGAATGTATACACTGGGAATATTAACAGCTGCATTGAGTACATTTGCCAGTATTCTCCGGCACCGAGTGTCTGCAGAGACTAATGGACCTATTAGAATAATGTCGGAATAAGTGTGGCAGCTGATGAAGTGTAAACAAAAGGGCTGAAATAACAAGGCTCTGATACTGATTCACATCACAAGAGAAATAATGGATAATGACGTGAAACTATAGTATCTAGACGTATAGTGTCTCGGGAAAGGCTAAACTTTAGTGCGAGAAACGCGATTTGTCGGTCTTCGACGTACACCTATTACGACGTATCTATCAGATATAGACCAGCGCTCAATTTGAGTGCCATTGAGTGCGGCAAGTGGTAGCATGCTGAGTTGGAAGCGGAGGTGGCGGTGCGAATGGTCTTGCGGATATAGCAGAGTTAGTGGTTTCACAAGATGGGACGCAGCAAGAGCATTATCGTAAGTGGTGCCGAGGTAGCAATGCAGTCAGACAGTCTGCCTTACAGTGATGCTTGAACGGAAACTACTCTCTTCGCATTCCAAACTTCAATGAGTATGCAGAAATACTCGCTGATTGTCTGGCTTTAAGCATTATTCGCCAAGTTATTACTCTTTTAATGTTAACAGCCATCGTGCATTATTAGTGAGTAATGCTTATAGCCATCCTGGTTGAGAAGACCAGGTCAAAGACACTTTTGAACTTTGGCAAATGCATATTATGCTTAAATTTTGATACTCTTGTATAGGGGAATGCATGGCAAAATGGGGTACTTGGGATAATTATGATTTTTAAACGACCACAAGTGTGAAATTGGAGTAAAAGCTCGCTAAAAAGGATAAAATTTTATGAAATAGTAATACAATTGCTAGTAAAGAATTTACAATGATCGGAAAAGTCGAAACCAGTGAAAAAATCAGACTGATAGTCCAAAGCCAGGGTCAAACTCGGGACCTTTCGTTCAAGTGCCGAATGCTCTGTTCTATTATATTTAGGATTTTTCACGATATAAAAAAATGAACGTTCATAGTGGAAATAAAATGTAAAATCGTGAACGACTTATAATGAGAATTTGAATAGTTTCATTGCTTATATAATACATCAATTGAAGTAGTTTTGTTTTTTGTTTATTTTTAGTTGGATATCAGTTAAAAGTTATTTAGTAATATTTATTTACTCTTGTGATTCACGCCTGCTGAAAGTGGAACCAAATGCGGAAAAAGTAATCAATCAGTGATTGTGAACTTGGTGGAATAAATTTAATTCAATGTATCGAGCGGCAATTAATCAAGTTGAAAATTGTATTTGTTATGTGTACTAGAAAGTCGAATAAATAAAGCATGCTGAGTGAACGTTAATCGAGGCTGTTGAATGAACGTGTTTACGAAGTAATCGCGAGGGAATTCAGACTGGAATTGATTCAACTCATATGTGTGCAGCAGTACTAAAGTGTATACAGTTGCATGTCAGTGTTCAAATCGATTCAATATCATGGACACCCTACTTATGACCTCGCTTTTGCCGTATTTGCAATATTTTCATTGTAATTCAAATTAATAATTAACTATTAAGCAACCAAAAACCGATTTAGTTCCATTATAAAAATCAAATAAATATGAAAATAATTTATATAATTTGAAAAAAAAAAATTTATTGTTAAGTTTTTATCACTGATGTTATTAAAAATAATCATCTTCTCGAAAATTATACTTTTATATCAATATAATAACGTTAAAATATGATTTTCAATTTTTTATTTCATATAAAAGTTTTTTTTTGAGATTTGAAAAAATTGTAGATTATTTTTTTTTTTTAATTATTGTGTTATAAAAAACTACTATGAAATAAAAAATATTTCTTGAATAAAAGGAGAAGGGTGATAATAAATATGAAATGCGAAGTGAGAATTGGAATAAAATGTAGCTACAAAGACAATATGGCTGTTGGAAAAGTTTCGACTAACATCTTCATGTTTGTGTCTCTCTGCTTTGTATGCTAGTGACACAAGCATCGTAACTACGTGCACATTTTTCCGTAAAACTCGCACTGTATCCTGTCAGATGAAGAGTTCCTTGGCGACAATGTAAGTGAGCGTGGCCAGCAGTATACAAGTGCGCGAAACGAGGGCGAACGATATAAATCCCAGAAAGTCGTTAATGTTATATTACATTTTTTATGGGTTTTTCTTATTTTTTTTTTTAAACATATTTTACCACCGAAAAATTTATCTATCACACAGATGAAAGAGTACCCAATTCAAAAGTAAAATTAATTTTTTCACGCTTAATTAGAAATCTATTAATTTTTTTTTTTAATTAATTAGAAACATTCATGATACTGCAAAAATCAAAGGGAACTGGTATATATGGAAGAGAGTAAAAAAAATTTATAGCGTGAAAAGAATTTTTGTATGGCTATTGATGAGATGGCATGAAATATTAAAATTTTTTTAAAGGTTTTCTCGCTGTTTATCTATTAAACATATAACTACAAATATATTTAAAGCAATGATGAATCAAAAATTAGGTATATTATTCATGTTTTTATTATGCTAATTAAATTGACATAAAAAATTTCTTTGTTCTATTTTTTATCATATTTTTTCAAGGGAATCTCTTGGACGTTTTTCTATTTTCGTTATTTTTTTTGTTTCTTTGTTATAGGAAAAAAATGTTATAGAAGTTATATAATAGCAGACTTAATTTCTTACAAAAAATGTCGAATAAAACTTTTTTCATCATACGCGTCCATGGAAAGTTTGCTTTATTCACCCTGTTTAGCGGGGTAAAAGTGACTCATTCTATCCCAGCTGAAAGAACAAATGCGCTTTTGTTTTCTTAGTTAAATCGATGTGATGTTGCGTCATTTGTTCTGTCAACCGGAATAAAATTCATCTTTTTTAACCGCTACATAAACTAAAAAAAAATCAAATATTTCCATCGACTTATGGTGAAAAAGTGTACGTACACCAAGAATATTCTACTATATCACAACCCGCGTGGTTCTCGCCTTCGTCTTCGCCTCCACGCAGGTTGGATTAGTATACTTTTCTCCCTAGGTGCGCAATATAGGAGAGACTGGGTATACGGTTGTCCCAGGGCACGGTTGTGACAGTCATTATATTTTAGCGAAACTATAAGAGCAACAAAGTGCAGCGTACCTGTCCGGATCTGTTTTATCGTATTAAGTAAGCTATAATGCCTCATTAACGTTGGCAGAAGCCTAAATCACTTTTTAACAGTCGAAAGTAAATTTTCTCATTTGATTTCTTTTAATAATCATTATTCTACGGGTAAAGACAGAGTCACGATTGTTTCGCTTCGTAATAAATTAAACATCAATAACTAAATATCACCCATGATTTTGCATTTACATTATTGTGTATTGTCATAACAATTATTTTTCTACTCAGGAGTGCATCAGATACGGTTGTGACAATCGTCGTTTTAGCGACATTATAAGAAGAACTAGCAAAACTGTCAGAGGAAAGAAGATCTCCGTGTCTTTTTAAACATGTTTAAAAGTATTGCGTCTGCTTTAAGACGACATTAACGCGAACATTGCCTTTTAATAGTCACAAGTACAAATTTTCATTTAATAACTCAAAATAATTATTTTAATATCTTTATTATCTTATTATTATGCATTATGATAATATTTACAATGAAATTGATTTTATAAAAAATTCTGACACATTTTTGAAACTTTTCCTACCGACTGCAAGCACTGTCACAACCGTCCTTGGGGAGTTGTCGGTTGGAACATTTTTTTCTCTTGTATAATTTGCTTTTATGACGTAACTATTATATTCAGGGACAAAATATTAATTGTCAATGCAGGTAATGTACACTTTACAATAAAACATAATTAACTGGATTCCGCTGAAAACTAGTAGTGATTAAATGAAAATTGTCACAACCGTACCCAGTCTCCCCTAAACTAATTGTAACTAATTGTAATTATCTCGGTTTTTTAAATTGTTACTTTTCAAAGTATCTGTAAGAGGTGATGAAGCTGGTGGATAAATGGTTTCTTGAGAAATGAGTATAAACTCGGCGTGGCGGAAAGACTGGGAAATACCTAATCCTAGCCCCCGTAAGTCAGCTAAACAATTGCGTTCTTGTTTCGAAGACTTTGTTAAGGTGGATAGTAGTATAGCCTGCGGTATTCTCAAGGTGCTAGATGGCCATGCATAGTAGAGTAGGAGGGTAAAAGCCAAGACCGCAGGATTGCGGTTGTCGACGTTGCGGATGTCTAAACCTGCTTGAGAAAGCTGGGTGCGAGTGGTTCCGCACGGTGGTGGGAATTGGATAGTATCTACTGACCTCACGGCTAGGCAGATAAGTTGTCCGGGTGAATATACGAAGCGAACGCAAGAAATGGAATAAATGAAAGTGCAGAAAATTCTTCAATTTAACGAGAAAATCAAGTTCCTCGACTTTGTTCATCGTCGTCCGTCGTTCAAGTTTACCCAGCTATATAATATTAATAATTCCGCAAAGTCTTCCATGTCATTCTCTCGACCAGCTCCACAAATTTCTTATTCACAAATGAATCGATTAAAAATTCGCTCTTGTCGACAAACCATTGTTCTCTTTAATTGCAAGCACTGGTGCGATCAATAATTTCATCTGATCGAATACTTTTATTTTTCGTTCAAGTACTATATCTCGATATCGAGGAAAATACCTACCTGAAAAATCCAGTTAATTTTTTTTTTTTGTCAATTGTGTCAACTATAATTTCAATGAATCTTTATTTCTCATAAATTATTTTATTTAATTCTGAGTATTTTTTTGTAACAATGAAAAATACTTTTTGTAACACATGCCTCTAAAGCTCGTTTTTTTTTTTCACTCTTGAGCCGCCGTAAAGTGACCGATTTTTTCACAGCTGACATGCGTGCCTAAAGTGCATTTTTACGCACTAGTGCGTAAAGTAACCCCTTTACGCACGGATCCTGCGAATTTTTTAGGCACTAATGTCAGCTGTGAAAAAATTAGGTCACTTAATGGCGGCACCAGAGTGAAAAAAGAGCATTTTCGACATTTTTACAAAAAAAATAGTGTGTGGCACGCGCGCAATGGCGGCAATTTCGCTAGCGTGCAGTTTGTCCCGATCCAGGACTAGTTTCGCAAGGACTCGTTTGATTGCAACACTCGCCTTCGGCTCGTGTACAACCCCCAAACTCGTCCTGCGAAAAATGTCTTATATTTTTTTGTTTTAATTATAATCAATGATTTATTATCATTTTTTAAGACCGTTAGAAAATTTTTTTTTTTCATAGACTCAATTCCGCCCACAATTTTTCACAAAAGCACGTGAAATTGATTTTAATTTGTTTATATATCACCAAGGCTATTTTGGTATTTGAAACTAGCATAAAACTCAATGTATTTTTTGAATTATGAACGAAAAATACCGCAATATACAGTGCTTGTATATGATTTTCGTTTTTCCTATTTTTAATTTGACTTATTATATTTTAAAAATAAATTATAAAGTTTTTGTAAAAATAATTAAAAGAGGTGTACGTGTTTTGTGGTTTTATTATGTATTTTATTTTTTGAATAATCTTCAAACGAAAGTCGACAAATATTCTGTCAATTTTGATTTTCGAAAATAATTTTTTTAACCTTTTTGCTGATAATTTCAATTCCATGTTTTTAGAACAATGTTTATACTTATTCATTAATTTAATTTTTTGTTTATTGCAATATACTAATGCTCTGTCTATATAGAGAGCTTTTATTCGATTTTCATATTTTTCTTTAAAGCGTATTTTTTTTTGCAAGTGTCCCATTTTGCCCCACCTTTTTCTTCATCACTATTTTCCACTTGTCCTTTTGTCTTTATTTCCCCGCCTAATATATACTTTTTGTTACGATATACCTGACCACCCTCGAATGCCCATGATTTTTGTGGATTTATGATACGTACAGTGTATCTCGGTATAATGTCTATCGATATGGATTCATATAGGCTCTTGTATACACAAAGTATATATGTATAGTTTTGCTCGGGAGAAGTTGAAGCAACGGTAGAGAACGCGTGTGGGTCAACCCCGAAATTATCGTAGCCTCCGAAGCGAGGCGTTTTTCGATTTATGCCCTCATAAATTTATGCGATTCTCTATAGCATTTTTCCGATTTTTATTTTCCTTTTTTTTTCTTTTTTTCTACGACTATAACCTTTCACATTTATTTATTAATCTTGTATATACTATAAATTGAATTGTTATACATCATATTTTTCTACTAAATTAAAAAATATCGTTTTCAATGGTTAATTTGATTTTTAATGAAATTTTACTTATACAATTTATTTTTTGACTTTTAATTATAAGTGAATTTTTTAATAAATTATATTAATTTATGTATTTAATAATTAAATTCATAAAAAAATGTTAAATTCCCAACTGCGTCGATTCTAAGCGCGTGAAAAGTTGGATAATGTCCATGTGTGTGAGCAGACAAGATAAGAACTGGTAAAGCAGAAGTAGAAAGAATGTAAAGGTGAGTGCCTTCGTTAAGGAAATAATCTGAGACTTAATTAAGCAGAGCACAATTAGTTAGCGTCTACGTGTAGAGCATCAAGATGGATTTGAGAAAATGTTTGCCTCTCGGTGATGCTCTCTTTCTGGGCTAACTTTCATTGCCACGCTGTATGCGAACAACTGCGGCCGCATTACTGTTGGCGAATGAATTTGTTTATAACATATCGGCATAACAAAAATTATCTCCCAACTGATATTGATTAAGAATCCGTTCTCAATGTGTTAAAAGTAATAATTAATAAGCCATCATTTTTGGCAGAATCGTTTTGAATACTATATTCTCGCATGATAATTTATAAAAAATTTAAATACAATTATCAGTTACAATTTTATCCACAAGAAACTTTTGGCTTATCTTCTGTTTAAATTGACACTTTGCAGGTTGTAATTGTTATTTTTATTTGTAAGCACTTATTTATTATAATGAAAAACATTTATTATTCCATTAATAAACTGAAAAATCAAATTTCTGTGGGTTATGAATATACAGGGGATATTTTTTCCATTTTCATAAACTAAATCCGAATATCGTCGAAACTCATACGTAATAAATAATAAGTGTAAAATCAGAAATATAAAACAGCAACGCCTGTCACTTTCGACATATATGTAAAATAGTAAATATTTTATGCTAACTATCAAGATTTCAAAGCTAAATCTATAATATATGATTCAAAATGTCTTAAGTTTGAAATTTGACAGGAACTTTAGATTTTATCGATATTGGATTACTTGGATATTTTATATTTCATGGTTTTATGCCCTTTTTCATCGGCGTGAATTAATTATTAGACGGTATAGACTGAGCCACAGTTATAATTTTACTAATCGACAGTTTAAAACTGACAGAAACTTAAACTAACTGATGTTCCCATCGAATCGGCGGGAAGTATAATAGCGAGTGTAATGAATTTTTTATTTTTATCGATCATAAAGACTGGATAAGGTTGTCAACCTGATGGTGGAATACGATGGTGCATGTCGTATTGTATATGACGGCTTCAGCCATCAAGGCCGACGACATAGGTTATCGAAGAACCATTTCCAATTGGACAACAAACCGGGCGAACACTGTCTTTACACTGGATAGCTATCGCTTGGTCTGGACAGTTCAGTAAAACGGGCAGGTGTTGTTGCATGTTGCGATCTGTATGTCTCGCTTGTTACCTTTCCAAGACATAAACAATTTATTTTCCCGGTTCTTCCATTCACGAGATGGCTGCCGAGTAAAAAATATTTTAAACTAAATTGGCTTCTTCGTAGAAGAATATTCTAAATGTGATTTCAGTTATTCAAATTCAAAATATCTTAGAAATGTCGCAAGATTTTGAAAAATTTCTCACATTTTTTGTAGAAAATTTAATCCCTCAAAATACAGCTCCGCTGTAAAAAAAAAATAGGCACTCAATTCTGGCGCCTTTACAAAAATATATACAATCACTTCTATACAAAGGCTAAGTTTAGTATTGATTGATTTGATTAATTAATACTAGTAAATATATAATTTTTATAAACTTACTAGTATTAATTGGTAAAATTAATCAGTACTAAACTTGGCTTTTGTACAATAGCAATTTTACATATTTTTGTGAAGGCGCATGGACACCTATATTTTTTTTACAGCGAAACTGTATTTCGAGGAATTTCGTATATTTTTATTAAAGTAAACCCAAAAAAATTTCGTAAAAGCGACTCAAACCTCATCTCCGATGGTTTGAACTTGTTCATTGACTTCTCCAAGGCACTTTCTGCTCAAAAAGTCTTAAAACAATGACCTCCAGCTCTATCTTCCGCAGTATTCATTGAATTAACCTCCCTGAAGTCTTTCTAAGCAAAAATTTCTGAAAAATCATCTGGACCTCATCGTCGATGACATTCGTTTCGAGAAAAAACGATCTTAATGACCTCTTCCTCCTCAGCAGTCATAAATTTATTCCATCTCCCAAAACTCATAACACCCAATTCCTCTTAGAACTATCCACAACCTCAAATTCGAGTCCAAAATACACGTAATAGTATACAGTACATATACACGTACTGCATTTCATGTATTTTTTTAATCGACCAATAAAAACGCGAGAAAAAATGTCTTAATCTACTGCAGCTGTTTTTGTGCAATCAACCAATCAGAGCACGAGAAAATTTTCAACAACCAATCAGCAAAATGTTACATTCGACACTTTCCATTATCTTGCCTAGATATCCAACTAATCACAGAAAAGACACGATGGCCGCGAGATATCCAAAAGATATGAACCCTGCAAACTTAACAAAGCAAAAACAAACACAAACAAATAACTGTACATATATGATGCCGCAAGAAAATTGAAAACCACAATCATATTCCACCGAGACTAAGATTGAAGAGTTTCAATCGCAAGGTATATTTCAAACTAAAACAGAAGGGAGACCAACAATCGAGTCATGTACATATATAGGGATCCAGAGGAAAACCTATGTACACGTGTATAAAGAAGAAGATCCAAGAGTAGACGATCATTGGCTATAAGCAAGTGAATTGTGTGCCCGTTGAAATGACGAGAAACGAAGAGAAAGAGGCTAGCGTTCGTCGACGTAATCTGGAAACTTCCAGGAACCAATCTTCTCTGATGAAAATACCACTTCGTCTACAAGCACACTACGACAATTTCCCTTGTTCATGAATTGCCGCGTGGTTGCGTTCGACCTTTGTCCACATTATTTCCCTCTGTCCAAGCTAGTGAAATAAAAAATTACCAAGCACAATGGCCGGACAAAGAGTAACTATTGCCGATATTGATCATATATATTCTGCATGTGCTGATGCAGCTCTATTGGACATTTTCTAAATGCCTCTTTGTGAATGATTGGGTTTATTGATAATACGCTGTGTGCGTCATAATAGCGTATAGGACATTGACATCCTGAGTTCAGTTTAAGCGATCAATAATGCGCATATACATTGCGGGAATAAGGATGAGTACTGTTCGTAAAAACTCACCAATCACAGACAGATTGTAATGTACAGTTCGCGTCTGCCCTTGACGAAAGTCAACCCGACATCTGTATATTGCTGCGTCGTGCCTCTTGATGTCATCCAGCACGAGGACTGCCGGATGTGAAACTGTTGTTCTGAAGTATGCTCTCGGACCGAAGACGCTTGTATCTGAAGTATGCTGTGCATCGGTCAATGCCTTGTTTCGGACGTCCACTCTGGAAAATAATGAAATTTCAAGCTATTTCAAGTCCTTGCAAGCATGCAATTGAAATTCATATATACAGAGACTTCATGCAATCTTTGTTTCCAGAAGTTCGTGACTTTAACAAGATATGGATCCACGACGGTTGTAGTTGGTTATGAAAATTGAAATTTTGAGTATGTGGATTTAACAAAAAAAAAAACGAAAGAAAAAATTATTGTAGGTATATTAAATTGAAGCCAAAGTTCAGAAGTTATATTTAATATCATTTGTTGACAATTTTTATGCATACGTATTAGAGTGGCGCAAAAAAAAAAACGACTAGATTTGTTATTTTAGTCTCGTATCATAGTTCATTATTTTTTAAGAGAACTCAAAAAAAATTAGCTTGATTCAAATATTGTTAGAAGCTGATTACGAGTTTTGAAATTTGCAAAAATGATAAAAATGCTTTGCTAGAAAAACTTTCTTACATGGAAGTTCTACACAATTTAAATTGATAATATTAGTTTTAGGGGTCATCTATAAATTTTGAAAGTTTTCAAGTACAGTGATTTTAATATTTTGGATCGACCTTTTAATAACAATATTTAGACTTTATTATTTGTGACACAAAATACATCAGAAAATGAAGAAATGCAACATTTCAATGTTAATAGTCACATAAGGTAGAGCGAAAAAAGATTTAATAAATTGCTTACTAGTGATCTCTAAAAAAACTTGTAAAATTCAACTAGTTTTTCAATTTTTGCGAAAAAATTCAAGAAATTGTAAAAAATTAATTACGTATAATAAATTAGAAATTTTTTGGTAACGAAAAATTTTTTAACCATAAAAATACATATGGGCGATGATGAATGAAAAAAAGCATTCAGCATTGCTTTAGTTTTTCATTAATTACTCGTAAACTAATCAAATTTCTAGTCTGGTTTTCAATACCAATTTCTATTCGGATATTCGCGATTGAGAATATGCAGATAGAAATATCTAATGAAAGGAAAAACGTATTAAAATACTGTCAAGTCCGAAACGAAGCCTAGAAGCTCCTCTTTTCAACAGTTTATTGAGAATAACTCATGGTCAAGTATTTGTGACGTAAGATGCCATCACAGAAACTCGGCGCAGCAAAAGCAAAGCACACCTATGCTGCGCTGCGCATACAGGGTGTGCAATAAACGAAATTAAATCAAAAGTCACACGTTAATACAGACAATTACATCTGCCACAAAAATTTTGATTCGTAAATTCTAAAATCGATGCAATTGAATTTTAATCTTTGATTCAAATATCCTATTATATTAAGCATATTTCCATTATCGAATGGCTCAATGATGAACATTTACTATAATTTATAAGAAATTTTTATTTGAGAAGCGTCTGTCTGCAATTGATTGGTTATTTTTATGCAGAAGAATTAAAATATCTCATTTTTCTAAACAAATTTTTATATATTATTGAAAATTGACATTTACGTTCTAGCTAAAAATATATTTTCATTTCATAAAACATGTCATCCAAATATAGATCGCAATAGAGAAATTCATCTTTTTCCCTTATTCTGTCTTTTCGACTATTCAAAATGTATTGGGGTATAGTTCGATAAAAACGAATTTATATCTATACATCGGTATATCTGAGTTATATGAATTGTTTTATCTTTTCTGTAGCACCACGCACGTTTACCAATAATATTTTACGCGATTCTGGTGCGCTCTTCTCAATTGTCCTCGTAAAAATGATACACCCTCGCGGCCAAAAGGTGAATAACAACTGAATAAATGTAAAAATACCTTTTTTCCCCCCCGCCAATTTAATACACACAATAGTCAACCACATACACGCCTACATACGTATATAAAACCATGTGTATCTAATGTTGTATATACGTCATTTCGCTTGTCCAAGTTTATGCCTTTTTATTCTTCTCATCTCTCCTATTTTTTTTATTACTATAAGAGGGTTGCGAGAAAGTATGTGTGCGAACATGGAAAACGTATTTCAGAAAGAGAAATAAAGCCGGTTCATAGATCCATAAAAAATAAGAGAAAAAAAAAGTCATCTCTACCGAAGCTAAATATAGGGGTAATATTACAGATCAGCAATAGTGATACATTAGTTTTTGACGCGGAATGAGAATTCAGAGCGTGTTCTCAAGCCATTTGATTGCTGTCGTCAAATGTCTCCATGCAGCGCACAGTTGCACGCGGTCTGATAATTTTTGATTCGCTCGCGATAAACGAAATTCAATATATCGAGGTTAATAATGGACCCAGGAAAAAGTACGTCGACCAGGTCACACTGATGCATGCGGTCACATTATAATGCAGTGCGATTCTCGCTGCATAGAACTCGTGTTAATATTTAGGGTTACTGCCCCCAAGCACGCCAGCATACAGTTGTCGAGTGCATCACGCATTCTCTGTTTTCCTTTTCGTCCCGCAAATTCCATCACAAACACATATGTTTACTTTTAAAATGGATGGGCCAGAAAAAAACAATATATTTACTAGAATTTCGGATTTCATCTAAATATTTTAATGGTGAAACTTGTATATAATTGATCAAACTATCGGAAAATTTAAAACAGACTCAATCACATCAAAAGTTTTGCGTCAAACAACCTGACCTACTTTCATTAGTTTTGCGAATAACGGTTCAGAATTTCGTTTGTGATATATAATCGGTTTGGGAAGAAGTATTTGTTGTACACTTCTGTCGGTAAAATTAATTAGTACAGCTTAAAGCTCTATCTAGTCAGAGTTAATTGGTTAGTTTGTGTATTGAATATCTTGGAAACTTGTATCGACGCTGTATTTGACCATAGTTGAGATACGTAGCAACTGGCAAAGCCGATTTGTCCTCTGAGCTCATGGATGCAACTGAGGCTGTACAAAAAGGAAAAAGGAAGATTTTTTGTGTTACGCGCTGGCTCGGTGAGCACAAACGCGTCATATTATTTTTCTCGATTTTTGGGAGGTCCACTGACTCTCGGGATATCGAGCTGTTGATGAAATTGTTTAAATGGTGATTTTCGGGGTAAAAATAAGAAGTATTTAAATTTATAAAAAATAATTTCGAGTTTAATTTAATATTTTTAACATGGAAAATAAACCGATTACAATAAAAATGAACAAAAATAATAATACGGACCGAAATATAATTGTAAAAATGATAAAATAATTTAGAACCCTACTCGAACGAATGAACCACAAGAAATGGCTGCCGGAAATGCGAAAACCCGGCTATTTATTAACTTTTTAGTTGACAATTTTTATGTGGAAGGAAGGTAAAATATTCCGACATTAAACGCCACGAGTTTGTTTGATTAGCAATTTGAAAAACCGGAGCTTTTGGCCTTGGAGATATCCGAAATACATCGTCAGCAATACTTATGCATTCAAGTGTTTTAGCTGCTATCTGCTCGGTTTCAATTTAGACAAAGAACAAGCCAAAAGGTTTTTATTGATCGATACAAATGTAACATATTGTTGTATTTGAATTTTAATAAATTTTTATGGAAGGAAACAGTGTTTAAAACTATAGTGCCAAAACTAATGGCTTAATAATTATTACTTTGAATGCAATAAATTCTAAGGATATTTTAGTGTTTCAATTGAGTCTAGTCTCCCCTAAATTACCGATTTCGACTAATATACGCACTTTGTAATTAATTTAACATTCTCAGAACCCTTCTGTAAATTAATATAAACGTCTTCCGTACAAAATTTGTGATTAAATAATTTTTTTTTTCGCATTAACTAATTGAATTGTATTTTTCTTTTTGTATTACCCTCAGTTGGATATCTTATAACAATTCTTTCGTTATTAAGACAACTAGAAAAATCACAAAATTTTATTTTTCATAAAATTTCTGAGCTCATTATTTTCTATCTACATAATATTTTCTCTATAGAGTGTCATATTCATGAAAGCCTATAATATATAATCGTTTTCGCTATAATAAGAACCTTGTAAATCATTGTTCACGTTTATTATTTCAAATAAGTAACTTTTTTTTATTAATCTAAATATATAAGTAGATATAATCATCAAACTTAAATAATTAAATTTTCCACAGCTTTTTCTCATGTATTCTCATATTTTTTCCAGTTTTCTAGTCACATTATAAATTTACGTTCCATTCAAAAGTAGATACATATGTGTACTGGAAGTGGAATTTTCTCTAAGCCAAAAAGCCTTCATTTACGGATTAAGCGAGATGGATCATTAATTTTTCACGGATGTCCCTCGGATGTCTGCTCGAATTTTATCCACTGTATGTTAGGTCGGGTCATTCAAGCTGATATATTTTAAATTTCACTCGATCATTTTGCCAGTGCGCTATAAATTTCATCTTATACACTCTGGTATTCATTGTACAATGCAATGTTCATACTTTGTCGCGTTTTGTGAGTACAGTCATCGGCGTGACGAAGGCTGCTTTTGCGTAGTGAAAACATTGTTATGCAGATATCCAACGCCGATTGTATTGCCGAGCGCCTTTAAGTGAATATTCAGTAACATGAATCTAACGGGAAACTCGTGTCCTATAATAAATCGTTATTATTCACATGATAATTTTTAGTGGTTTTTCATTTCTCTGTTTTTCTTAAAAACATGTGTTTCACTTTGGAAAACACATCAGTTGGATATATCAAGTATAATAGTAATAGTATTTATTAAGAGACTCGGTAGTCTTCAAGCACAGACGTCATCAGTCATGCTGATAAAAGCGCGGGATCTCCCGAGCATCTTTACAGGAAAGAAAACGGTTTTTTCGAACGAATGAAATCTTAATTTGAAATAACGCTGGAATTGATTTATTTTTTATGTAACTGTTCTTGAATACTATATATAAATCGTTGATCTCCTGTCGAATGGATCCAAAATTACCTCGATCGACCGTCTATTAAGCGAGATATTTCTCTAGCAACAAATGTTTCCCCAGAATTTCATGAAATTTAGAAAAATAGGGACACATGCGATCACCATTTGTTTGATATTTATTTCATGGGACACATTCTATCTTCATTTGTTTCAAACGAAATTTTATTATTTATTGCGGTCAAACGAATCAACTTTCGACGATGATGATGTCCGGGTGATTTTCACTTATTTCGAGTAGTTTTTAAGCATCTTCTTCGAGGTATATTGACTCTTAGAGGTTGAAAAAAAAAACATTTTTCGACCTTGGCAATGCCTTAGGTATTTTGCCTCGAGGAAATTGACGTTCGAAACCGTTTTTGTTTTATCAGGCAATCGTTCAATATTTTTTTCAATCTATGCTCACCAAAGCTGAGCATCGGAAATTTATTTTTAGAGCATTTTTTCCAAATGTTGAGTGAGCGAAATTTGTGATTTTTTTAACATTTCATGATTTCTACTAAAAATTCCATAAAATTAATCAAAAATACAGCTTAACTGTAAAAAAAGCATGCCAAGTATGATTTCTTTAAATATTTAAAATATTTACGTAAAAAAAATTTATACTGTAAAATATATTGAAAATTTGACAAATTACGTAATGACATAAACGAATATCACGATATTATTGATTACAAAGTTTGTCTCGTTTAACGCATGATATTTAAAAATTAAATTAACGAACTTGGTGGCTTTATTAAAGACATGAAATCTACATTCGAAATATTGCAGAACATTCCATTAGAGAGTGTCTAGATAATAGAGACGTCAAAGTTCTCGGATTTCTCTCTCCGTGTTTGCAGTGTACTCCTTCATAAGTCCATACACACGCACGTGGTTATGTGGAGACTAGGTCTACACAGGGAGTGCATTTCAGAATTGCGTGGTTACCTTTTTCCCTCATGGTAAAAACACACGCAAACCGTCCCTTATTTATATGCAAATGGAAAAATAGCAATCGAGCTTTACCCCTCTTCTTATATAGCACGTGTGCTCCTATAAGATTCTCAGTAACGCAAGAAAAGATAACAAAATACTTTTTATCCACACTCACTATTCCATTCAGTAAGGAACATATTTAAATGTATAAAAAAGAAAATTGCACGACTGAAATTACTTCACATCGATGACCATGATCAAGTGGGGCTTCACCATCTATCTTCCAATATTTTCCACTTTTTTTTCATATTCTGACAAAAAAAAAAAATCTAAATTACAAAGTTCAATCCGTTGTCATGAATTTTTATCAAAAATATTATAGTATAGCATATAAAGGACTATATTGTGAATATAAAACTTTTTCATCAGAAATATTGTTGTATGATTTCAGAAATTTCCATAGGAATAAAAGTGAATACAATAGAACTTCTTTTCAACATTTAAATCGAACATTTCAATATTCAATGCTTTTAAGAGTCCCTTTAATTACATTTTTACAAAGTTTTTCATTAAAAAAACTTCGCCTTAATCCGTCTGACGAGTTGAGAGTTTTGTAATTATATATTAACTAAAATTTATCAAGAAATTACTCATTGAAATTATTAAATTTTCATGAAAAACATTTATTTTTATGAATGCATATGCCTGATTTTCATTCAATCCTGAGCTATGTCTGAAGTATATGAAAAATCTCCAATTAATTGATTATATTTTCCACTAACTTTTTGAGCTATACAAACACGGGCCGATAGAATAAAAGTTTCACTTTAATAATAATACAATTATAGTTGACACGATTGAAAAAAAAAAAAAAAAAGAGTTTTGTAATTATATATTAACTAAAATTTATCAAGAAATTACTCATTGAAATTATTAAATTTTCATTAAAAACATTTATTTTTAAATGCATATGCCTGATTTTCATTCAATCCTGAGCTATGTCTGAAGTTTAAAAAATCTCCAATTAATTGATTATATTTTCCACTAACTTTTTGAGCTATACAAACACGGGACGATAGAATAAAAGGTTCACTTTAATAATAATACAATTATAGTTGACACGATTGAAAAAAAAAAAAAATCACTCGATTTTCCGGTATTTCCCTCGAATCGACTGGGAATAAAAGTTAAAGCTTGTATAGCCATATTATCATAAAATACCATTAACAAAAAAATATTAAAATATCCAACACTTTAAGCAACAGTACCTAAACCCCTGATAAGCTTCTCAAAGAAAGCTTCCAGGCAGTAAATATAAAAAAATTCGCTACCATTGATTTAAAAGTAGTTGGATATCTTGATGAAAAATCCATTGAGAGGTTGAGAATGCCGGAAATGATGATTTACGTGAAACAAGCTTAAAGCAGTCAAAGGAATGCGGTCTTATCGTTAAAACAACAGTGAATCAGTAAGAGCCCTCGTCTATTATTTTGCGGTGCAGACGATGATGATAGGATCGGTATCAGGCCAATCAGGTAGGTAACTTTATGGTGACCATGGTAACGTAATATCTGGAGAGCGGCGTTCGTAATAGTCTGCGGCGCATCTCATTCAGTCGCACTCCAATTCTGTCTCTCTTTATCAAAAGCCGGCCATTCACGCTGATATTCTGGCAGCGATATATAGATGCTACGGCTCTTGATCCGAGCATATACACGCAAGCGTGAGCTCGTTCCTCTCTGATTCTATTCACTCTGCGATTCAGCTTGTGCCCGCTAACTGATTGAGGCTGATTGACGCTCTGTCCGAATGCCGGACAACCCTAGAGTCGGCCCATAATTTATAATTGCCAACAACACGGCCGGGTGTACCATCAGCGGTCGTTTGCTGCGTGTGGCAGCCATTCGGTGTCCATTATTGACTAACTTTGGATTTGAAATGCCATCGTGATTGGTTTTGCATGTATGTATGGCATTTATAAATACTGAATGTAGTGTGGAGTAGTTGTAAGTTACGATCATCCGTTGGAAACCTTTTAAAATTTCGTTTTCAATACTAAGCAAAATTAACTCAATATGTCGCCATAATGGCAACGTTCGTGGCAGGATTGTCCGAACTATTAAGTGACTTTGAATAAAGCAGTTTAGTCAATCTTACGCTTAATTTTTTGAACGATTATTAATTTAGATGATCGTGGTGATAACAAGGATTCTAGTGAGTAATTTCTAAAAAAAAACTCCACAAAACGAGCTATATTGAATAAAATTGAAATCATTTTAGCTTAAACTGCCTCGTAGTTCAAAGTACAAAGTGGAAAAATGGACAAATAACCGTTTTCAAAAACTAATTATTTACTCGCTATGTTTAAACAACTGCCACTTGGAGAAGACACCTTTTACCATGTATAGCAAATAAAATGAATTTCGGTTGTGAAATTTGCTGGCATAAATTGGGGGCTTAATCAGCATCTACTAGAGGGGAGACTCGGCGCAATTGAAACGAAGTGCCAGTTGGAAAGATGATGTTTTAAAAATTAGTAAATGATAATATATTAAATTGTGGTATAATATTTATATGAAAAATAACAAAACAATGCATCAACAGAAATTTTCTTTGCAATAATTAATATATAGAGCAGTTAGAATAAAATATTTACTGTTTTACGGTGTCAAAAGTAACATCAGGCGTTGCTGGTTTCTTTTTCTGCTCTGAAAATCATCCGTTTTGATGTGACAAAAGAAAAAATCCTCTACATTAAAAATTCACATAAATAATGCGAACTGTACGCGGTGAAATTGACACCATAACATTTTTTTCAGTCTTGTTACCGTGTGGGTAGAGACATAGCAAGATGCAAGTGATGGAGAATCACGTTTCTTGCGTTTGGTCGTTTCGTCGCCAATGTATCATCCCCAATCCTCGGGATCCTTTTCTCCAACCTCGGATTCTTCTCCCGCGGCGCTCATCGTTTGTTGACCCGAGCCATGTTGGGGGAAGCCAGGCCCCCTGGTATCAATGTTGGAGTGCTACTGAGATAGAGACGTAGAGACTGCAAGGGATTGCGCATTCTATCTCATCCACTTGAATTACGAGGAAGCACGTCCGCACCCTAGTGCTTCCGTTTCTGCGCGCTTCTCTGGATGACGTCCAGCTTGCGTAAGGAACATCTCTACCTTGTCCAATAGCGGGGGGACTGTATTAAAAGTCCTCGCTCTACGTGAGCCTCTTGATTTTACCACTCGTTTCACCACTTTCCCTATTATTTTTTACTACGACGTGCGCGCTGCGCCAATATTGTCTACACTCTCTCAGCTCTTTTTATATTCTTCGTCGAACGATCGCGCGCGAATGACTTTGTGCACTGGCTTTCAAACAGATATAAATAAACTTTGGATTTTTCGTCTTGATGAAACTTGCTCGCTCATGCTGCGTAGGCAAAATTTTTGAATACTCCCGCTGGTCATGAAAAGTAAATTGTTCTTTTATTATTTCACACACTTTTTTCACTGTAATATCACTACATATGGGTATCAAACAAAATACCAAGTTTTTTAAAACATTTATCTTTTTATTTTAATCGTAAAAGTGTATATATTTGGTATAATTTGAGTGGGACAGAGGATTTATATAAAATAATTGTTTTTTTAAATGTAAAAAATTGATTAAATAATTTGTCACTTATTTCAACGGAAAATTTGTACGATGGGAAAAATATAGATCAAATTGAATCGTTCCTTTATAAAGAAAATACGTTAAAAATGGCTATGGATATTCAATTAATAATCGAAATTCGAGTATAAGATTAAATTATTATCTAACTGTAATCAAACTTTCTTCTCTTACTACAATCTAATAATCTGGTTAACTTATTGTATACAGTCAAGCGAGTTTCTATTATAATTTAACAACAGTAAAACTGTATTTTATAAGTGATTTCGTAACTATTTCTTAACTTTTTATTCTTTTTAATGAGTTTTTTCGTCATTTTTACTCATATATCGTTGTTATAAAAACGATTATCTCAAGTAACTCATTTTACCGCACCTTTCTCGATATGTGAAGCACGATTTATTACTGAAAATAAATTTAAAAATGTTTTCCTGCAAGAAATGAGATTTCATCAAGCATGAGATAGCAATAAATTAGAGTTGATCTACGAGACCAAAATTTTTGGAATTTTTCTTTCTCAGTTCATTTCATTAGATGTACAGAAATCTAAGTAGTAAAGAGAAAAAAAAATATCGTCAATGGAGCGATTTTGGATTAGTGTTACAGCAATACGCAATAAAAATACAAATGTAATGAGATCTTAGTGTGTATTAATCACACGGGCCGACAAGAAAAAAAAGTTATTTGTGCTGGGTGTCGGACTATGATTTTCCGACGTATTTTCTTCCGCTAAACACGAATTTACCCTTGCCTTCGGCTCAGGTCACAATCCTCCATGTGGGTTGGAATAGTGCACTTTTCTCCCTAGGTGCTCAATATACTATATTTATATAATATTTAGGTTATTGAGTAAAATATGTAATTATTACATCTCTATACATTTAATAAGAGGTCTCTCGACATGTAATTTGATCATACCAAAATTTTAATCAACGTTGATTGTAGACTTTTGATCTCCTTTGATCAAATTTCATTTTTCACCGGCTGTTATAAATCACTGGGTATAGTTAATACTCTAATTTATGACTTTTATTGTGAGAAAAGATTTTTTTTCTTGAATATTTCAAATAAATTTTGCGGCATTTGGTGAGAAAGTGGACGTACGGGTTAAACAATCAGTCAATTGTGTACAGTGTTGCCATGCGATAATGAATAATGACTGTAGAGCTTTGAAGCACGTGCGAAACTGCTGAAACGAAGCTCGAGCGGAAGTAATGACTGTTGGGCCGATCACGACTACCGACGATAGGGATTCGGGTGGAATGGGCCGAGACCGTACTTTTGCCGTCTAACGAGCTTCCACGATCGTGACGGACGACGAGGCAGTGTACGAGAGGTGAGCCGAGCACCCTAGGAAGAGTCCAACGGACGAACGACACTTTGATCGTTCCCGTTAAACGGCTTTACTCTCGCCAAATCCGTTTCAACCACTTCGCTTCGATTTCTTTGATTCGTTCACTTTGACCTCCCAGATGATTACTCCGCCCTTTCTCCAGATCAAGACAGCTTATGGCGTTGTGGAAAATTCACGGTGCTGCATGAGCCCGTTGAAGTAATTGCAGTACCAGCAAAATCCATTACTCTGCCCTTTTTTTGGTGTGTTTGTGTGTTCTCTCATAACTCCAATTCACATGATTTTCATTGCGATTTTTTATCACTCTTTTAAATATTTTTATCCCATGTAAAAAGTAAATTTTTAAATTAAAATTAAAATTTCTTGGATTTTTTTAGCACGGTAAAATTTATTTTTAATATAAATATTTCTTATATTTCGCTGTCAATTCTTTTTATTTTATGTATTTTTCAGTAAAACTAGACTTTCATCCAATTTTCAATGATAAAATTTGATTTATATTTTATATACGCTGAAAAATCGAGTGAACATAATTGTAATACCATCGAAACATTTTCACTAGCATCAGTTGGAAATACTTTTTTATTATAAATTCTTCGAGGGCATTATTATATAAAAAATTTGGTTTTTATTGTATATGAGAAATTTGATGGATAGAAATTGTGACAGAAATTAACACGACAAAAAAAATATAATTATGGTAAAATTAGAAACAAGATTTTGACTGAAAATTAGAAAATATGTAATATATGAATATTTCGTGAAAAAATTATTAATAGTTGAGAAAAAAATTCTGCCCAGAATTTTCCAATGAATTTTTATATATTTTCGTGATTTTTTTTTTAGTTTCTTGACGATAACTCGGTAAATAAAAAAGATATGAAAAAATGTTATTGAAATTAAATAATCAGGAGTTAAATTTTGTACAAAAAAATTTTAGTAAACACTTTTTATATCTCCCTTAATTTTAGAGAAAATTTCGATATTTTAAAATTCTTATTTTCCAAAATATTACGAAAATACAGGAAAATTTTTTTTACATTTTTTGTACGAAATGAAATCCAACTAATCCAAATAACAACTACACATTTTTTATCATTTTATTTATTTTTATCAACATTAATAACAATTTTTTTTTTTTCAATTTTAGACAAAAAATTTTTTTTCCATCAATAACAACTCTTAGGTTGATTTTTTCATGACGGAATAACCCGATAAATTATCTAAATATATGCAATAAGGTGTAGAAATGGTACTAATGCAGAGGGGGAGTTAATTTTGGCCATTTTACTCGCCAAAGTCAATGACTCTAGGTCCAAATTAGAGATTCAACTCATGCAGTCCACGAAACTCGGTCTTCTTTCACATCTTCCATTACCTACCGCTCGTCTTTCAAGGAGGTATCCTCCATCCTTTTCATCTGCACCGTAACCTCTACAGAATGAGCGAATGTGTGAGTGCTTGACGAGTGCACACGTGAGCGGCACGTACGAGGCGTGAACGCTTGCCCTTGTCGTGTTCAAATATTGCGGTAAAATCGAAGACCTACATTTTTATTTTCATCGCTACTTTTTTCAACGGAGATACTGAAATATATTGTATTATATACTTCCGTGTACAACATGAATCATATTGATCGTGCTAGTTTTGCTTCATGTCGTGTGCACATGCTCGCATTGCAAAGTTCTGCTGAAAAATCATTCCTAAATTTTTAATATCACTCCTTTAAACCGTTTCTCATCTACAATCTGCAATTATATTTATTATACGTTTTTATGAACATGAAAAATATTTTTCATTCTTTATAAATTTTTTTGTAAAAATTTCTACAGTTGAAATATTTTTTACAGAATAATCTTTAAATCTTCATGCCCTAAAAATACAGCTTCGTCTTTAATGAATTAACTTCCCTAAAGTCTTTCTTAACAGAAATTTTTTAAAAATCATCTGGACCTCATCGTCGATGACATTAGTTTCGAGGGAAAACGATGACCTCTTCCTCCTCAGCAGTCATAAATTTATTCCATCTCTCAAAACTTATAACACAACCTAATTCCTCTTAGAACTATCCACAACCTCAAATTCGAGTCCAAAATACACGCGATAGCATACAGTACATATACACGTACTGCATTTCATGTATTTTTTTAATCGACCAATAAAAACAAACCTCAAATTCGAGTCCAAAATACACGCGATAGCATACAGTACATATACACGTACTGCATTTCATGTATTTTTTTAATCGACCAATAAAAACGCGAGAAAAAATATCTAAATTTACTGCAGCTATTTTTTTGCAATCAACCAATCACAGCACGAGATAATTTTTAACAACCAATCAGCAAAATGTCACATTTTGCCTGGGGATAAAAATTTGATTTGTATCAAAATTCGGGAAAACATTCGTTGCTAAAGAAAATTTTTAACAACCAATCAGCAAAATGTCACATTTTGCCTGGGGATAAAAATTTGATTTGTATCAAAATTCGGGAAAACATTCGTTGCTAAAGATTTATTTTCACTACTACTGCACCGAATTTAATAATTTTGTGCCGAATGAAAAGAGCATCGTCGACTTCAGACATACATGTATCTAAGGAAAAATTTGGATAAATAAAAGTATTTGCAGAGATATTTTAAATTGGAATACGAATGAAAAGAGCATCGTCGACTTCAGACATACATGTATCTAAGGAAAAATTTGGATAAATAAAAGTATTTGCAGAGATATTTTAAATTGGAATTTAAATCATTCCAAAATCCTAATTTTTCCTTTAAGCATGTACTCGGTTGTCTCGCATCATTCGTTTGCATGAAAGCGATTTCGCCTAATTAAATCATTCCAAAATCCTAATTTTTCCTTTAAGCATGTACTCGGTTGTCTCGCATCATTCGTTTGCATGAAAGCGATTTCGCCTAAACTTGGCATGAGACTCTACACCGAGTCTCTTTATAAAATTGTTTTTTCAATCAAAATTTTTTGTTTTGTTTTTTTTTTTTGCGAATAAAAACCTCACGACAATCTTGCAGTAGATCGACTGTAAAAAGTTAAAAAAATGCTATATCTAAACATCGTTCCACTGTGTTTAATAATTAAAAAACTTGATTAAAACAGTAAAAACAAATTTTCAGTTTATAATAGACAGAGAATTAGACTTTGTAATATATTTTTCAACTTTTGAAGCATGTATATCGATATATATTCAAGTGATCAAATATTATCGCTCATTTGAGTAAGTACATAAAATATGTAAATTTGTCGAATGTCAAATATTTGAACATCGTAATCACGAAGCTCACTTTTTTTCTTGTTAAAAACGCGCCAAATATAGTTGCGTTTATATACCGTACTTATAAACAGTAATACTGTGAAATAATTTTAATCACTTAACAAGAGTGTCATCCCATGAAGCTGCAGTTCACAGCACACATTCCATTTGAATATATCCGTTTTGATGGTTGCAGTGTATTAATTATGAATACACGACAATAATTACGTAGTAATAAAGAATAATGAAAGTTTCAAAAACCTTCCCCTAAATTTCTATCGAAATAATTAATTTGAATCCCGATAACAGATATGACTAATTTAGAAATTTTCGTATTGAAATATGTCAGGGTGATGGAAATATAATTATTAAATTCATTTTAAATAATCGAGAAAATTTATTAACAGGTAATAAAAATATAATTATGTTCTTCGTGTATAGTCAAGGAGAATTTTAAAAATTGTAAAAAAAACTCTTGAATTGGAAATCGATGCAGGAAGGTAAACTTCGCTTGGACCAGACACGTTGGAGGCTCCATTCGCCAGGCTGTTAAACCAATAAAACCGTCCGGGTTGGACCAATGAAATTTTACCGAGACGTTTATTGGCCGAGTACCGGCAATATAATAAATTATGACAAGAACACCAACTCATAATTCCAAGCGTCGATTACCGCTTGCCCGTAATTAATAGGTTGCATTTATTTGAAAACCGATTATTATCTCGGTCCGCCGTTATAGGCACTATATAATTCATATACGTATGAATTTTCATATCTATACTAATGCGCATCGATATCTCATTGAAAAAATATCAGTTTGAATGGCATAAGTAACTATGTACAGTAGAGTGGCGCGGAAAAAAAACGGATTATTTTGGTTTTTCTAGTCTCGTATAAAAAAAAACTTAGATTATCATGTTTTGAGAGTTGTCTACAAAATTCAGACCGACACAAGCATTTTTAGAAGTCGCTTACGAATTTTGAAATTTGAAAAAATGATCAGAATGTGATTGTGGAAATTGTCTTCGTTATAGAAACATTTTTTACATGAAATATATAAATTATTCAACGAAAAATAGTGCTTGGCGTACTGTTTTTACAGCGAAGCTGTATTTTTGGTTTATGGATTTTTAGTAGAAATCATGAAATGTTGAAAAAATCACAAATTTCGCTCACTCAATATTTGGAAAAAAACGCTCTAAAAATAAATTTTCGATGCTCAGCTTTGGTGAGCATAGATTGAGAAAAATATTGAACGATTGCCTGATAAAACAAAAACGGTTTCGAACGTCAATTTCCTCGAGGCAAAATACCTTAGCCAAGGTCGAAAAATGTTTTTTTTTTTCAACCTCTAAGAGTCAATATACCTCGAAGAAGATGCTTAAAAACTACTCGAAATAAGTGAAAATCACCCGGGCATCGTCATCGTCGAAAGTTGATTCGTTTGACCGCAATAAATAATAAAATTTCGTTTGAAACAAATGAAGATAGAATGTGTCCCATGAAATAAATATCAAACAAATGAAGATCGCATGTGTCCCTATTTTTCTAAATTTTATGAAATTCTGGGGAAACATTTGTTGCTAGAGAAATATCTCGCTTAATAGACGGTGGATCGACGTAATTTTGGATCAATTCAACAGGAGATCAACGATTTATATATAGTATTCAAGAACAGTGACATAAAAAATAAATCAATTCCAGCGTTATTTTAAATTAAGATTTCATTCGTTCGAAAAAAACCGTTTTCTTTCCTGTAAAGATGTTAGGGAGATCCTACGCTTTTATCAGCTTGACTGTTGACGTCCGTGCTCGGCGCGAGACTCTACTGGTAGAGTCGCAATATCGATTGATATCTTCAGATTGAAATGCACATCAAAATATCAAAGTCCACCCAAATATTATCATTTTTTTTCGATATTCTGATAGTCATTCATACTTAGTCATTAAGTAAATATTTTGCTGACACCCCATTGTGATAAATTATTACTTATAAACTAACTTAATAAATCCATGATATTTATTGTTTTACGTTAATTAAATCCTAAACGTAAACGTAACACGACATTCATCGATTGTTGTAAGCAGTACGAAGTTCGCCGGAGCAGCTAATATTATATATAATAGAAAATCTTCATTTTCAAAATTACTGAAAGTTGGAAAAATAAGTACATTAATCCTTATATCAAAAACAAAGCTTATTTTTCTTTTCTTATCGATTGTTCTGTTCTATTTCTTCATTTAATCTCAAATATGTTGCACCACCTTATTATTATGAATGTATAAATAAGCTGAATGTGTATATAGGTACATGTATGTACGCTGACAATCGATTTGCAATGTAAAGTTCACCCAGGAGAAGCAGTTCCTCGTGACCGAATATGAAAATCCATTTGAATTTATTCAGAATGAAAAATTATTCTACTCTAGTGCCTATACAGCGAGTTTGCACCGTAAAAATTGAGGACTGGTGAAATGTCGCAAGCTTTGATGCGGTGCCTCGAGTTATTCTGCCAGATGTAACGACAGCTATGGAAAAATTTGCAACTCCTCTTTCCATAATTGCATTCGATTTTCGAAGCGTTTTTATTGCACTGGCTTTATGCCTCTCGAAATGTGTAAATGTGTGCAACTATCAAAAATGTATGAGGATCTTACTTTATCTATATTTGTGTCCTAGTTCAAAATTCATCTATTATTGATCAGAGTTGAATTAATTTATATATTTCTATTTACTTTCGAGTCCAGCTTTCAAGTCGTAGATTTAAATAAATATCAATGAGTTAAAATTCTATTATCGATGGCAATAGTATAGTTATCATATGTAAATTGTGTCAATTCAGGTTGTACAGGCGTGGGGGTCAGCTTTTGGCACTGATATCCGAATTGACCACAATTAGGGACCACAATTTAATAAAAAAAAAACGAGTATATTGATCTCTGATAAATGCATTCCGGATTTCTCCAAGGCCAGAAACCTTGGTTTCCAAAATTGCTAATCTGGTGGCATTCAAAGTGAGAGAGCTTCACTTCCTTTCGAATGAAAATTGCCAACTAAAAAGTTACTAAATACTTAACTGGGTTTTCGCGTTGCCGCGAACCTTAGCAGAAGCCTAAATCACTTTTACAGTCGAAAGTAAGTTTTCTCATTCGATTTCTTTTAATAATCATTATTCTACGGGTAAAGACAGAGTCAGGATTGTTTCGCTTCGTAATAAGCTAAACATCAATAACTAAATATCACCCATGATTTTGCATTTACATTATTGTGTATTGTCATAACAATTATTTTTCTACTCAGGAGTGCATCGGGTACGGTTGTGACAATCGTCGTTTTAGCGACATTATAAGAAGAACTAGCAAAACTGTCAGAGGAAAGAAGATCTCCGTGTCTTTTTAAACATGTTTAAAAGTATTGCGTCTGCTTTAAGACGACATTAACGCGAACATTGCCTTTTAATAGTCACAAGTACAAATTTTCATTTAATAACT
>MVJL01003629.1:0-12458 GCA_002156465.1 Macrocentrus cingulum
TTTATACTATTATGATTATGCCATTTGTTCACTTTGATAGTTTTTTTTTTTTTTTTCAACCATTGAACTGTCTTTGCCTGGAAAAATTTGTCTAAACTTGCCTGTCACCAACGAGACCACCACACGTCGTCACTGCCGCACTTTTCCGTCTTCCTCACCATAATTTTATGGATAATACTCGTTGGAATGCCATTCCAAAGCTTTGTCGACAATAATTTTCGTATATTTTAGCCGATGTCGGCAAATAATTAATGGATTACCTCAGAGACGACGCCGCGTCCAAGAGATTGTCCGACATTTTGCGACGCAGGGAAATAGAGAGAGACAGACAAACGGAGGAGAGAGCGCGCGAGATTCCGATTGGCCGCAGCCCGCGCATGGCGGATTCTACGAAAAACCGCGCGCTTTTTTAAAATACACAAAAGAGAGAAACTGGTGCAAGATTTTCTGAAAAATTTTTTACGCTATGCCTAAAAATTTTCGCAATGAATTTTTCGAATATTCTATGAAAAATGGTACAAAAAAATATCAAATTTCAAATTGTAAATATTTTTTATCCACATATATTTACAGAAAAATTGCCGCAAATCAATATTTTGAGTTTCCACAATCTAAATTTAGCACAGAAAACTTTATTTATCAAGTTGAATTTTTTAAGAATTTCGGATTATTATTTGTTAAAATTGAAGCTTATAATTATAAAAATATTACCATCTAATACATTTTCTAATTAGATGAGCATTAAATTTTTTTTTAATCAACACAAAATAGTCTATTGCTTGTGTAACGTTGAAACTGGAAAATCGCCCGAAAACAAAATCATTATATTAATATTGTAAATTTATTAATATCCATACGAAATAATAAAAGGATAAACGAGTGTTCAATATAACATCACTTATTATCGTTTAGAATTACAGAGAACAGTCGAAAAAATTATAATTGTCGGTAATTTCAGCTGGAATATGTCCATGGAAGTTCTTCATTGAATTTACTTCGATAAGCGGCGCTTTTTGCCGGATGTAAAACTGGATTATCAATGTATGCCTCGCAACCATAACACCAAACTGATAAATCCGAAAAACTCAGGGTCAGAGGATGTTCTAAATTTTCTCCATGAATGGCAGCATGTTGGTTGATATTTCGAGCGCAGGACACAGCATAGCAGTGCAAACAAATCCAATTTTCAATGACTGTATTGCACTCGTGACAGGGTGAATTAACATCAATCCCTTCGGTCGGAACTGGCGCGATTAATGATAAATGTGGACAATCTTTCAGCGGCACAATGGCAAACATTTCACCATCAAGCAATAGCTGTTGATTTTCTGCCAAATACGAGGCTAAAGTTTGTCTGGATGTTCCGGCAGCCGCAAATTTATCATTTTCTTTACTGGTGCCACCCTGATCAGCATTAGAACTTCCGCCAGCGGTGGATTTTTCATTGGAATCTGAACTTTTAATAAATTTATCACTTGAATTAATATTTAATTCATCCATTTTTACGGATAAATCGATAAATTCTTGATTTTTCTCTGTTTGCCACTGCTCACAAATAATTTTCGTCTCTGCGCCTGGACTTACGGCAATTAATTTCATATTTTCCGCAGCAGACAATGGCAGAGGGATGACAATCTCCTTGGGAAGAGCCACAGAAAATACGAGATTAGGCCAGTACTTTTTTTGAATCTTCAAGACATTTTTTATACTTGCAACTGCCGAAGGACAGGGATTAGTGGGTTTATTAACACACAAAGGTTGCACAGGATCGCCTAGAAGTGATTTAGTACACATGACCATGGCATAAGACGTAGAATTAGTATTGTAGCCGCCCTCAAGTGCGAGAATTAGCCTGCCATTTGCCAAAGATGACAGCCAATGTGTAAAATGACCGTAAGCTACCGGAGAGACTTTGTAGCCGCCCAGCGGATCTCCAATGCAGGCGTCGAATCCAGCGGAAATCAGCACTAATTCCGGATTAAATTGATAAGCAATTGGCATAACAACTTGCTGAAATGCTGCGATATACTCAGCATCACCCATTTTCGCTCGATTCCACGGAATGTTAACTGTAAATCCCTCACCTTGTCCCTTGCCAACAACATCGTAATTGGCATTTTTCGAGTTGGGAAAAAATGCCCCATTATCATAGCGATGTATAGACATGTATAAAATCTTGGGATCCTCCTCGAGAATGGACTGAGTTCCATTTCCATGATGAACATCCCAATCCAAGACCAACACTCGATTTAATCCGCAGTGTTCGGTCGCATATTTTGCGGCAATTGATATATTATTGAAAATACAAAATCCACAGGCATTATCCTCGACTGCATGGTGTCCTGGGGGCCGTATTATCGCTATCCCTGATTGGCTTTCTCCCTTTAAGACACTGTCAACTACCTGGAGTAGAGATCCTGCTGCGAAACACGCACTTTTCCATGTTGCTTTGTTGAAATACACCGAATCCAACTTGCGAGACTGCTTCACGAGATCTGCGAGCTTCGTAGTCTCGGTTTCGTGGATCGTTTTGATGTGTTTATTGGTATGAGCCAGCGATAACTCGGATTCACTGGCCATTCTGCCCTGGATTATGTGGCAACGTTTTAACAAATCGTACTCCTCGTGTTGGGCGTGAATCGCGGATATTCTCTTGGGTTTTTCGGGATGCGTGTCGTCAGAAATGTCAAAATGGTTGAGCATTGTGTCGTCGTAGACGAGGCAAACACGATGGAGCGCCTTTTGAAGATTTGTTACTTGTTTTAGGGATAATAAACGGTTTTGAATGTCCTTAACAGTTGTTTCACTCTGAATTGGATAGCAATCTCGAGTCTCGTATATCTCGGGTTTTGTTTCGTCGCCTTTAAAAATGACGACGGGCAGGTGGTAGGTGGAATCTTCAGGGTTTGCAAGGTCCGAGTAGATGCTGTAGGTGTCCTGGTACGCATAACACTTCCAGTATGGCCTCTGGCAGTAGATTACGTTGAGAATTGTCTCGCAAATGCTCTCGGATGGAGCGTCCAGCGGTCCGATCATGGGGCAAGGGTCGCCCAGGAGAGTACGCAATGTTAGTGCTGCAGATTCTGCCAGAGATTCGAGGCAGTAGCCTCCCTCGAGGACGACTGCAACTCGTCCACGTGCCAAGGTGAGCAGAGGTGACAATAAATGGGCGTAGAAGGCCGGTGTTATGTTCATTTCACCCTGAAATTTATACACAAATTTTTTAAAAATTTTATCCAGACAAAATCGACTACTTTCTTGAACTAAATTTTGATTTTTTTTGGTAAATGAAGTTGTTAAGACAATATGATATTAATTTTTGAGTCGCGACATCGATGCTTAGAAAAAAAAATATTTTAGTGTTATTTACCTCAGGACAACCCAGGGCCGCATCGTAGCCTGCCGAAATGACGATGAGATCAGGTTGAAACTGCAACAACATTCACTTCGTAACACACAAATTTTTTTCAAACAATATAAATAAATACCTCATAAGCCATTGGAAGAAGTAATTGCTGGAAGATTGCCAAATAATCGGCATTCGTCATTGCAGTTTTATTCAGTGGAACATTAAAATTATATCCTGCTCCTTGATTTTCACCGATATAGTGATAATTTGACTGTCGAAGATTCGGCCAAAATTCACCGTTTTCATAACGATGAATTGAGAAGTAAACTACCCGTGGATCATCGTAGAACATTTGTTGTGTCGCTTGGCCATGATGTACATCCCAATCGACAATAATAATTTTCGATGCTAAGCTATCTTTTAATATTTTTTCCACTCCTATTGCAACATTGTTGAAAAAACAGTAGCCGCAGTACTCTGATTTCATTGCATGGTGCCCTGGTGGCCTGGAAAATACTGAAATAAATCACATTGCTATGCCAAAGAAGCGCTGTACAGAATAATTAAACAGAACTAAGTCTTAAAAGGGCGGTAATAAAATTTCTTTTATACTTTAAATTAAGAAAAATATCTAAAACATTAACAAAATCAAAATTATATAAAATTTCACAATATAAAATAACCAAAAAGCGATTTTCAAAGAAAACAAATTATTGAGGATTCCAACATGACAAAAATACACATCCTTTTGTCATTGACACCGCCGAATATGTACAAAATAAGTAAATATCGATAGGGCTTTGATTATACCTGATAATAGCCATTCCATTTTGTATTTCTCCCTGACAAATGGCTTCTAATAGGTTTATCGTGGATCCACAAGCCAATAAGGATTGTTTATACGTTGACTGTAATAAAAAATAGACAATTATAAAATTTCAGTTGGATATAAATTGATTTAAAATGGTGGTAAACTCACTGGATGAATGTATACAGCGTCATAGTGCGAGGATAACTCCTCTAATTTTTCCAAATCATAACAATCCTCTGTGGACTTGAGAATATCAATTTGTGTTTGAGAATGTTTGAGTAGTACCTCGCTCTGTGTTGCGAAACGAGGCTCAATATTTTTACATCGTTCGATCAAGCCTAATTGTTCACATCTCTCTAAAATCCTTGTAAATCTTTTAGGCGACTCGAGATAATTTTCGTCCCACAGACAATGATGTTCTGCCATGGAACGATCGTAGACCAAGCCAGTGTTTGATTTCACCATTGTTCTCGCGTTCACAGCACTCTGATAAATGTCACTCATGTAGATATTGTCCTTTCTCGCCTGATTTTCCAGTGTTTTTTGTTCCGCAGCTCTGCGTTTAGCCTCAATTATTGCAGCTGATGGACGAGCCTAGAGAGATAAAGAACATAAAATTATAAGATAAGATTGCAAAGGTGATTTGATATGTATGCATGCAAGATCTCGAGTTACACATGATTATTATTGAGCTTTGGCATTACTTTTGACACTGCAGATTTGCATTTTATCCCCTTTGATATCTTTTTTCGTTGCTCAGACATGACGTTTATTATTTGGATGTTTTTGTCGATTATTATTATTATTACACATCATATGTGATATGGGTATTGGGTATAGAGGCGATGACATATATATATAACATGGAGGATATATACATATATATAGATGTATACTGCAGCGAGCGAGCCATTTTTATTGATTATTTGTATCTAATACACTCTAATTTTGTACAGTGGATATATTGTATCTTTCAAGATTTTTTTCCGGACAAACCGGAGCTCGCTGTACAGAATTTTTCAGAAAATCTTGCATCACTTTCTCTCCTTTGCGCATTTTAAAAAAGCGCGCGGTTTTTCGTAGAATCCGCCATGCGCGGGCTGCGGCCAATCATTTCAGAAAATCTTGCATCACTTTCTCTCCTTTGCGCATTTTAAAAAAGCGCGCGGTTTTTCGTAGAATCCGCCATGCGCGGGCTGCGGCCAATCAGAATCTCGCGCGCTCTCTCCTCCGTTTGTCTGTCTCTCTCTATTTCCCTGCGTCGCAAAATGTCGGACAATCTTTTGGACGCGGCGTCGTCTCTGAGGTAATCCATTAATTATTTGCCGACATCGGCTAAAATATACGAAAATTATTGTCGACAAAGCTTTGGAATGGCATTCCAACGAGTATTATCCATAAAATTATGGTGAGGAAGACGGAAAAGTGCGGCAGTGACGACGTGTGGTGGTCTCGTTGGTGACAGGCAAGTTTAGACAAATTTTTCCAGGCAAAGACAGTTCAATGGTTGAAAAAAAAAAAAAAAAAAATATCAAAGTGAACAAATGGCATAATCATAATAGTATACATCGATTGCATGAGTGAGATTATTCTTGACATCAGTTAACCTCAAATAAATCACAAAATATCTGTTCAATTGATTTTATAATATTCTTACACAATTATTCCATTGCAGCAGTGGTTGAACAGTGGATTGTTTCCATATTAGTAAAAATATTGATTTTTTTTTAGTAGTGTTTGAGGTTATCTCACGTCTTTAAACAGTTTTAGCCATTGTCATTGAGAAAAATATTTATCTCAACCCTGTTTGGCTTTTCTCCAGGGTTTGGAGCGTCCAATAGTGCATAAAAATAACTATTTTTATTTTCAGACTCTGTTTGAAGTTATTCCAGAGTTTGAAATGTTTAAATAGACACTAAATTGACATATTTCAATTTTTCCGAGGTTTCAGGTGTTTAATTGTGCAAATCAATGACTATTTTTATTATTTATCACTGAATTAATCCATTACAGAGACTTGTTGTTCTCAGGATGCTCCGAAAACTGATTAGAATTTAACTTGAGACTCTATTTTTAATGTGAACACCTCTATTTCCAGATTGATTGAACAATTCCAAGTACTACAATTATTTTTGGAAATTTACATCTTCTGAAGAGGAGCCCAGGCTGGATTGCGGGTCTGTCGAGTTAATTTTATGGCGAAATGTGTGCCATTACAGCGAATAATTCAAGTAAGAATTGAAGTAGAAGAGCTGCCGATGTCAATATTGTCAAACATTACTGCGGATAATTCAAGTAAGAATTGAAGTAGAAGAGCTGCCGATGTCAATGTTGTCAATTGTCAATAAGCCTCGCGGACTATCGATTTGTTGGAGAATCTGCGCCAATTTTTGTTAAACTGCGTCGGCAAAGAAGGTTCTTTAATTACCTTCAAGTAAACGCTCTACTCGCCAGTGCTTGGCATAAAACCAGTCCGGACTTGACGCAGGCTCTTTCCGCGGTGCCAATGGTGATTGGAGGAAGATGCTAGTGGTACGTTTAAATCATTGTTCAAATAGACCGCCACAATCATTGTCGATATATTTTGTTGTCCATCTCCTAAATTTGCGTCGATTAGAGCATGTATGGTGAATTTACGCCCCCATTTAGAGTTATTTTACATCAATTTCTCATTTATAGAGTTTAGTGTTGCTCCTTTTGATGACTTTGCTCAGAAATAATTGTAACAGGTGTAAAAAACTGTCATAATATTGAGTATCATAATTTATTTCAATGAAAAATTTTTTTAATTTTGATTATAGTGCTCATTTTGAAACGCTGAAACGCCATGAGCAAACTGTAGGCTTTCAGTGCCTCAACAACTTCTGCCACCGATGGAACTGACCGTAGCCGAGTCTAGGTAGTGGTTGCTGCAGTTTGAATTTACTTCTAGGCCGCGTTTTTTCTTTTAACTGCATCAAAGTAAGTAGAGTAGCTTCAGTGAGTAGAATAAAGTGAAGTGGAGACAATCAAAGTGCAACAAAGTGAAGTGAGTGTTGATAATAGTGCAAGTACGCAGTCGATTACTCAAGGAGCAACGCATCATTCGCCGTGGGATAGCGGTGAGTCTCGCATGCGATAATTATTCCTGCATAAAGAAATTTTTCTATCGGAGATTATCGCACCAATCTCGGCGTTTCAGACTTTTACGGGGCTTCCATAAAATTCTGCAAATGCTGCGAAGCATGCGGCGATTTTTGGGAAATTTTTTTCTGTGCAGGCTACACGATATGCATTGGCGAACATCACTCGATCATCAAATAATATCTTTAAAAAATATCATTACCAAAATTATCATTCTATGTAAATATTTGATCAATCGAGTGGTGAATGTGTATGATGATTTTTTTGTGTAGCATTTCCTTATTTTGATAGTAACTTTTTTCATTTTTTTTTCTTTATATTCTTTTTTTTATTGATTATTTCTTGCTATTAACTAATTTTGATTGAATTGATCGACAGTTTTATTTAATATTACCCGTAGAAATTGATTTTACTTCCTGAAGATGTCGAATAAGCACGCAAAACAAATGTAAACGGTAGTTTTTGTTTAATCTGTCGAGTCATGCCTGATTTTAAGAGGAAGTATAACTATTTCTGCCTTTTTAAAATTCATGAGTAATGTAAAATCGTTCCATTATATTAAATTCAACAATTCCCCATTTTTTGGCAGGCATTTCAGCGAGTAAAGTACATGCCTAACGTGCAAGTACTTTACTCTTCAATTTCACTTGATTTTTTGCGTGCGAAATCTTGTGAAATTTGAATTTTTATCTCTCGTTGAGGGCAGCGGCAAGAAAGGGTGGGAGACTCAATAGTGATAGTGCCCGGGCACTTTGAATCCGAATGCGTGTGAGTGTGATCTTTTAAAAATCGTTTCCGTCTCTTGTTAGGAGGCCGCGATCGCGTAGTTTATAAGTAAAGTCAATTATTTTAAGTGTGTGCATGTGTTTATCGCCGATGCATATCATTTCATTACTATTTTATATATCATTGTTATTGTGTGACTTGTTGCTGTGTCGGTCTCGGATTGAGACCGTTCAGCCATATTTATTGAGCTCCGCGTATGTAAATTGATGATGATAACAATGGTTTTACGTCAGCTTGAATCATTATTTTGTCAGTTTAATAATTCAAGCTGACAAAAATCTATCATTTATCAATGGTCGCCGTTAAAATTCTGTCCTAAAAATGTCCTCTAAGCAAATCCCACCCTCAAAACTGACTATATATTTAACAAATTGCTGCGAAAATATAACTTCTCTCGAATAATAATTTATGTGCTCCGCGGTAAAATTTTTCTCATAGTTGAATTAAGGTCTGAAAAACCCCTAAAAACGTCTAAAAAGGAAATTTCTTGTTTCTCATCCTGAAATACAGTGTAAATAATTACACTTAAATTATAATATCTACTGATTGGAAGATGGTGGCATTAATAAGTTATTTCTACAATATATAGGAGGAAAATAATATTATTTGAGCGTGATTAATCAGGTTTTCCAAATCTATTTCGAAATAATTTCTGCTTAGATTGCTCTTAGTGCGTTTAGCAATTTTCTCCTAGCAATCGCAACACGATCCTTTTGCTACTTGATATCATCATCGGCTATGGTTAGACCAAAACTAAAAATAATAAGTGATGTTTAATTGAACACTCGTTTGTTTTTTTATTATTTCACATGGATATTAATAAATTAACAATATTATTAGAATTTTTTTTTGTC
Source organism: Macrocentrus cingulum (assembly GCA_002156465.1). Lineage (NCBI taxonomy): Eukaryota > Metazoa > Arthropoda > Insecta > Hymenoptera > Braconidae > Macrocentrus > Macrocentrus cingulum. The sequence continues at coordinate 8,924 of MVJL01003629.1, forward strand.
GCGCGATTTTCCAGTTCCAACACTACTAATAGACTATACAGTGTTTTTAATTAAAAAAAATTATCATGCTGACATGATTATTAATATAAATAGAAAATGTGTTAAATGGTAATATTTTTAGAATTATAAGCTTCAATTTTAACAAGCAATAATCCAAAATTCTCAAAAAATTCTTCAACTTGATAAATAAAATTTTCCTTGCTAAATTTATATTGTAAGAAGGTAAAAATATTAATTAGCGGTAATTTTTCCGTAGATATATGTGGATAAAAAACATTTACAATTTGCAATTTAATATTTTTTGTACCATTTTTCATAGAATATTCGAAAAATTCATTGTAAAAATTTTTAGGCATAGCGTAATATATTCTACAGCTTATACTACGCTTAGAAAATTGTTTTTCGCACTGACTAAGCATATTTAAAACATCATCAAACACATTATCAATCGCTTTACTGCCGTACTCATGGAGGAAAACGTCTTGTTTTAGTTGATATCGATGTTTATCAGTGCTTGTGTACACTCGCTGGGTATTTTTCATTTGTAATAGCGCCGTAGGGACTGGATACGTGTAGGAAGTGAACAGGTGAATGTGTGTGAGCTCTGGCTTAGCCCTCAACTCCTTGGCAATATGACTAGTAAGTGGGAAAACACCGCCTTGATGAAGAAACCCGTAGAAAATGGCAAATATCACATTGCAACCAAACCAAATCACTTTGAGCATCCTCTGTGAACTACTGGCTCCTTTGTTAATCGTATAAATCCTTCGGTAGCCGTTGCTACAAGCTGCAACAGCTATATCGGTCTTTATGCCATATTTAATTGTCGGAGCGTGAAGATAAACTAGTGGTAACAGTGTAGGAATAATAAATCGTGGCTCCTGGTGAGGAAATACCGATAAAATAGCTATAGGCACGATAAAGCAAGCAGTCATCAGACTCTCGATACTTTGAGTTCGTGGCAATTCCAACCAGCGTGACTTGAAAATCCTGAAAAAAAAATTTTTTTCATGAAATTTTCTATTGAAAGTTTTTTAGTTGAATATTGTTACCTGTAGACCAGATGAATGAACGTCAGTAGACCAATTATACCCAAGATATTATACAATAATGGTACATTAATAAGAAAATGGAGAAAACGTGGATGAAGTCCGTGAGTTTGTAAATTTTCTGTTAGTAAATTGTATTTAAAAAAATTCAACGGAGTCACTACAAAACTATTAATGCTTATTTTTAAATTAACTATTTCTCCGAGAGTGAGATAACCGAAATAAAAACTATCGTAAATAATTATTAAAAGTATTAGAGGGACAGTACAGGCAATAAACGTTATAATTCGTAGATGAAAGTCCCAAAAGTTAACGCTCAATGACCCGAGACCTCGTTGAAGCCAAAAAAATACTGGCACAAATCCAAATGCAATAAATGTTGGACGATTAAATATTCCTATGACAGTAATTGTAGCAATAATTAAACAATCATTGAGAGAATGTCCGGGAATTGATGCTTGAAGTTTATAGTATTTAACGCGTTCTACAATATTTGGTGCATTTTTGTAGGATTCTAAAATATGATCGCTCTTCGATACGATTTCTTCCGAATAAATCATACATCGAGAGACGTAATAGATGAGCAAAGCTACTAGAATTAATTCGACGGAGTTTGATAATGTGTGAGTGCTGTGAACAATCATTATGTAGGAACTTGCGTAGATTGTAAGGCGTGAGTAGTACTCTTGGCGATGATTTCGGCATATTTTATAGAGACAATAATCAGAGATAAAGGAAAGTAGGCAAATAAAAATTCTCGGGAGAAGCACGAGAATATATGCAGTCTTTAGATTGATTTGAAAGTAATACCATAGGTAGGGCGATACGATGTTGACAATTGTGTAGGGAATGCCGATAAAAAATTTAGAAATAATTGTTGACCTTATTGGAAAAGTAACGTTATATTCCCAGGGCTTAAACACATCAATGTCGAAGTGATCTCCTGAAAAATATATTAATAATTAGTTGGATATCTAGAAATATTATCAAATTGGTGTAGAACAACTAACCTGCAATTACTTCGATTGATTGGAAGTATTCATCTGGATGAATATATCCGGATTGTGGAATTAAAGTCGTTATAATTCGTAGAGCGGCAAAAAACCAGTAAATAATAAAAGTTTTTGTTGCAAAATCGTCAGAGAAAATATTTTTTGATTGTGTTCGGTTTTGAGACTTTTTATCGACATTTTTCCGACACATTTTTCCGGGGATTCATTGAATTTGTAGTTGATTAATTGTTGCCTGTGATTAATTTTTAATGAGATTTTTGAAATGCACTTAACCCACAAAATCATGGGCTCGAATGTTAATTAAAAACACTGGAAATTAGGATACATGATTTTTGCTGGTGTTTTGGTTATAGTAATGGACGACGCCATGTTGATTATTCTGTCATCTGATTTTTATTGTAGTTTACGGATTTTTCACAGATGGAGAGAGTTCCGACACGAGTTATCAATCACTGGTATTGAAACTCGGTAGATAGTAAACACCAAGTCCTCTTTTTTTCTGTTTTACTAAAAATCTCTAGTTGTCTGCTGTACCAACCGGTATGATGACAGATGAAAAGATGCAATTTAAATATTCTGCTTATTAAATTTCACACACTTAATAGTATTCAATTATAGTTAATTTTTATATAAAAAATTTAATTTATTATTAATTACTAGATTGCGTTAACTGACCGCCGTTACATTTCCCAGAATGTTAATTAAGTATTTTTATTTTATTTTTAATTTTTTTTTTTAATTTTTATTTTTTACGTAGTATAATCAATGATACTTAATGTTGTGGTAGTAAATAAGATTATAAATTGTTTTTCCGGGCTGAAGTGTGAAATTTAAATACAATTCCTATAAAAATCTACCCTTATAAGTTATTTAACAGTTTTACTTGATCGAAAAAATTCAAATTTTCTTACAATAATTTTAATAACTGTCCAGTCGTCCAGTTATTAAATAAATTTACTATAAAGCTGACACCGTTAACACAAGCTCTTATCGGAGAGCCATCACGAAAAAGTGTCAACTTTGCGGTAAATTCATGTGATTACTGGACGGTTAAATGCTTTTATATTTAGATCATAGTCGTATAAGTAACTAATTCACCTGAAATAAAATTATTCATGATTCAAAGTCGGCAATGGATTTTTAACGCATAGATACGCTCCAAAACTTCCTTAATATATGATAGTCGTTTTTATCTAATCATTTAATGAATTAATGAATTCCATGCGGGTGGAACACCCTTAACAGACCAAATAATAATTTCAATCAATATTAAAAACTTCTGGGATCATATCCAACTAATCCACAGCGTTAGCCTTGGTTGTATAGAGTTTTTTAAACATTTCTCGGGCTAGTGTGGTAGATCCACGTCCTGTGGACGGCTTCAGGAGTCCGCGAATAATTCTTTGAATTATTAAACACACAACTTTTTTTTGACGCGTTATAGTAATATGTGTCATTTTTCATAAAAAAAAA